>ML415056.1:60453-85326 GCA_005239525.1 Nicotiana knightiana
TTATATATATATATATATATATATATATATATATTAAATAAGTTTAAAACATCTGATTAAGATGCGATTTTAGGTCATGACCAATTCCACCGAGATGCGTGTGTCTATGTATATACAATGTTGCTACTAGTATCTTGTAATTAATATATCTTTGACAGCAAGAAAAAAAATCATGAGATCAAGACTTTCCTTGAGTGAAAATTATCAGCCATCTAATTTTGTTTTAGTATAAAAAAAATCATAATTTTTATAGCAAATAGGGTTAGATTGCATGTGTTAGAAATATTAAGATGCATGATATCATGAGAGTCGAAGTTTACATGCATGTGTATTAATCAAAAGTCTCACTTACTACGAAGATATAACAATATTACAATCGGTCTTATTAAACATAAAAATCCACTTTAATTAGAAGAAAAAATGGTCTAGCATGGACACGTTGGTTCAAATATAAATAAACAACCGGCGACGAAATTAAATAAAGTTTATGTTGTCTACTAGTTGACATTAAACAGGCCACATGCATTAATTATTGTTTATGTCTTGGTTGTTCATTTTATACTTATACAGATCAAATATCTAATCAATAATTTAATATTTTCAATATTATGACGGTTCGACAAATTGAAGAAAGTTTCCATTAAGAAAGTGAAATAAGAAGAGTTTTGGTCTATAAAACTCACCTTTCAATCTTTGGCGTTAATTGTCAAGGTTGCCTAATAAAATGACTACAAATATAACTGTTCTATACCCGTTACTTAAAGTTAATGGATTAAATTTTAAAGAGCGGCTCACCCCAAAGGAATATTATTATTACTAGTTTTAGTGTACGCATTCTGCGCGTGTAACTATACCAATGAATAAATAACGAATAACAAAAATATTATTAAACAATATGTTTGGCTTTTAAAATAAAAATTAAAGAAATATTGTTAGTTTTTGAGCCCAAAGAAGTCCCAATATATCTTTTTGTGATTTCTTAGGTCTTCTATGGGAATATCTTATGAAAATTATTGTCATATTCACGACTTAATACTGAAAAGAAACAAATAACATAAAATTGCTTCTATCAACAAAGATAAACAAAATAAATTGAAAAACTGGATCTTTTGATTTTTCAGGAATGAAGAGATTCACCTTATAGCTCATAGACAAAAATTGATAAGTGACAATGTAAAATCTAAAAATGACTAATATTAAGTTAATATTTAACAAAAAATAACTTAACCTACATAAATATAGGGAGTTTCCATTTGTTGGAATAAATATAAATAACAACAACAACTCATTGAGAATATATTTTATTTTCTATTGTTCGTCTATCACTTGTTTTTATTTTTACCAATTTGGCTCTTAATACTATACTATAACCAGTTTTGCTAAGTTTTTGTTTCTTTATTGCCTGTTCTTTTTATGGAGACAAATTTATGTATTCTAAGTATTTTGTAAACCTCAAAAATAATTTTACTAATATGATAAATTTAAAAATTAATTACATTGATTCTTTTGATAGCATATATTCTCATTGCATAACCGAAAAAAATTAGAATATGCATGTTCATTTACTTCTCAAGTGTTATATTCGTAAGATTTGATTTAGGTTTCATGCTTAGTATCCTAGTAAAAGTACATAAATTAATAAATTTCAAATATGAATTATAATATAATAGTTTTATTTAACATTAAGTGTACGTAATTACAATGTTAAGTTTTTCTAAGAAAAAGATATTTTATTTTGATCATTTTTCATACCTAAAGCATGCGTTAGGGGGACTTTTTCTTTTTTGGTTTCTCACCCGGTGTTCGGTACCCACATTGAGACCCAACTAAATCCTGATTCTTACCGAAAAATCCCACATTGAGGGGTAAAGCGTTAGGAGGACTCGTTGCATAGAAGTTCAAATAAGGAAATATTTATATCCAAAGTATTAGTTGGTGTCATGAGTTTTAAATATTAGAAAAATATTATCAAAAGTTAATTAATTTAAAATTCCTATATATTAGGATAATAATAAAATATCTCTTTTGTCTAGTATAAAATTTATTTTTAAAGGGTAAAAAAGACAAATGACATTTTGTTAAGGGCCTTCATGCTTTTAATATAGTAAAGATAGATTATTATTATTATTATTATGGGAGCAAAAGAAAAGAAGGCAAGTTGATAGCCAGGAAGAAGAGCTCAATTAGCGGTCTATTTTCTTTTGGATTGTATGTCTTCTAGGTAAAAATTGCAAAGGACATTCTATTTGGTCGCCCCCTTTTAATTTATTTCCGTTTTATTTTTTCGTTTGCATCCGTATACATCTTTTTGTTAAAAGCATTTTAAAAAGACGATTTTGTCCTTCAGGACTATTGACAAAACTGTAGACTGCAGGACAAAATTTCAGCATGTTTTGACATGAAATTTTATGTAACGACGCGGCCGGTCGTTTTGAGAGTTTTAGCCTCGATCCCCTGATAAATGCTTTCCCCATACTTATTTATGCTATTGTGACTTGTCGTGATGATTGGTTTTGAGTTTCTGAGAGTTTTGGGACATTTAGTCCCTAAATGAGAGCTTAAGTCTTAAAATTTGGATCGTAGACGGAACTGTGTGAAGACGGTTCCGGAATGGAATTATGTCGATTCTGTTAGCTCCATTGAGTGATATTGGGTTTAGGGGCGCGTCCAGAATGTGTTTTGGAGGTCCGTAGGAGATTTAGGTTTGAATTGGCGAAAGTTGGATTTTTGGCGATTTCGACCGGTAGTGGAAGTTTTGATATCAAGCTCGGAATGGAATTTCAAAAGTAGCTATAGGTTCGTAGTGTCATTTGTGACCTGTGTGTGAAATTTGAAGCCATATGACTAGGTTTGATGTGTTCGGCGTCGTTGGTAGAATTTGGAAAGTTCAAAGTTCCTTAGGCTTGAATCCGTGCTCAATTCATGTTTTTGATGATGTTCGAGGTGATTTGAAGGCTCGACTAAGTTTGTATGGTGTTGTAGAATTAGTTGGTATGTTTGGTCGAGGTTCCGGGGGACTCGGGTGTGTTTCGGGTGCTCAACGGGTCATTTTTGGATTTAAGAAGTTAGCTGGTTTTTTCTGGTGTCCTTCACTGCGATCGCATAGAGCAATTGAGAGGCCAGTTGGGTTAACTCTTCGCGTTCGCAAAGACTGGGACGCGATCACGTACGTTAGTCAGGTCATGCATCGCGAACGCATGGGCTAGGTCGCGTTCGCGAAGAAGAAATAAGGCGGCAGAGGGGAGTTGTGTGTTACCCTTCGCGATCACGTGAGGTCAATCGCGAATGCGTAGGTCTTTGAAGCCAATGCATCGCGTTCGCATGGAGAATGATGCGTTCGCGTAGAGTAAAAATCATGAGGCAGCGGAGTTGTTCTTCGCGGTCGCGAGAGTGTTTCCGCGATTGCGATTAAGGAAATATCTGGGCAGATTTAAAGTTCAAATTCGAGGGTTTTTAGTTCATAACTCAAAATTTGATTGGGAGTTCGGAAGAAGGCGAAATTTGGAGAGAGTTTTGGAGGAAGTTTTTGGGTAATGATTTCTAACTCCTTTATGATTAATTTCCACTAATCTGTGCTTAATTTTATCATCTAATTTCGGATTTGGGGTGAAAATTTAGGAAAAATTGAGAAAAGTTCTTGGGACGAATTTTGGGATTTTGATCGAGAATTTGGTATCGGATTTGAGTAAATTTAGTATGGTTAGACTCGTGAGTGAATGGGTGTTCGTAATTTGTGATTTTGACCCGATTTCGAGACGTGGGCACGGGGAGGATTTTTGGGTGTTTTTCCTATTTTAATGCTTTTGCTTCGAATTCATTAGCTAAATTAGTTACTTGTAGTTATATTTACATTATACAAATGGTTTGATTAGAATTGGGCCATTCGGAGTTGGATACTCGTGGCAAGAGAGCGATTTCGGATTGATTGGGCGGTTCGAGGTAAGTGGCTTGCCTAACCTTGTGTGGGGGAACTTCTCCTTAGGATTGTATTGGTAAAAAAGAGTTTCACACGTAAGCTAGCTTTTGACAGCTCAACCAGTCACGTGGACACAGGAAAACACGACAGCTGGACGTAACTCTTGAAGAGGTACGGTACAAAGAGGCACGATTCAATAAACCCATGAACTTATCAGCCACGGAAAATTCAACTTGATCAAAAAGGGAGAAAGGCACGGTCAGAATGAATCTAGACAAAGCTACGGGCAGATTCAAGGACCCATAATTGACTACTCGAGCGTTATGTAACTGAATCCCTATTACCGTTATCCTTTGTAACGCCTCATTAATGTCATAATTAGTCATTAATGAGTAACTATAGCAGGAGTCGTACGTTATAAGAATCTCCTATATAAGGGAGGGGAATACAACTTGTAAAGGCATCTGATTCTCGAATACAATCAACTTCGATCTTTTATTTCTGTAATATTGTCTATTATTCATTTTTTCCATTGTCTTGATTATCAGTAACCCATATTTATCTTAAAAATAAGCTTTAGTCAAAGGGTCTAATTCTTTGGTTAAACAAATTGGTTCTGTTACCGGGAATCTGATAATCTTTGTTTACTTTCCAAGTGATATCCTTTGAATTATGTCAAACCCCAACAACAGCAGCCAGCAAAGAAGTGGAACCCCAGTTCCATCACCTTCAGGAACCCCGCGTGGTTCGAGGGAACAATCCCCAGAAAGATCCAATAACAACCATGGTAATAATGATCAAACTGTGGAACAAGATCATGTGAAGCAAATGATTGCAGAGTATGTGAGCCAAGCTTTACAAGAATTTGCGAGAGGATTACCAGCAGCGTTGCCTACACCGCTTGAGTAACCATTGCAGGAGTCGTACGTTATAAGAATCTCCTATATAAGGGAGGGCAATACAGCTTGTAAAGGCATCTGATTCTCGAATACAATCAACTTCGATCTTTTACTTTTGTATTATTTATTATTCATTTTCCCATTATCTTGATTATCAGTAACCCGTATTCATCTTAAAAATAAGCTTTAGTCAAAGGGTCTAATTCTTTGGTTAAACAAGGATGTTTGGTACTATTTTATGTATGAGCGCCGTGTACGTAAGGTGACGAGTACGTACACGGGCTATTTTTGTAAAATTCCTATTTTTCTTCTAAATCATAAACTGTTTTCCTTTGATTGAACTCTACTATTATGTTTAATTACCCTGTTTAGCTTAGGAAAGCATGCCTACGCGTTTTGACTGTCTACTTGGAATTTTGTGCAGCATGATTACGTAGATTCCTACTTTTCCTTGGTTGCATGTAGTATAAACTGTACATTTCAATGATGTAACTGCCATGTCATTGTTGAGTTGCATATTTAATTTGGGACTACAGACGTATTCCAAGAGATCCTCCAGCACTACATATTTATTTTGGGGCTACAGACTTATTCCGGGAGATCCCCTTGTCTTGCATATTTACTTTGGGACTACAGACGTATTCCGGGAGATCCCTCAACACTATATATTTATTTTGGGACTATAGACGTACTCCGGGAGATCCCCCTGTACTGCATATTTATTTTGGGACTACGGACGTATTCCGGGAGATCCCCTGCACTGCATAATTAATTCGGGACTACGGGATTACGGGACGGTACCCCGGGAGATTCCCTGTTGTACTTCCTTTACTCTGAGCCGAGGGATTCTTGACTTTTGCTACTGTAGTTTTCCTTAACTGTTTTACTGTAGAATATATTTATATCTCTTACTGCTTACTTCATTATATTTACAGCGGTAGGGCCCTGACCTGACCTCGTCACTACTCAACCGAGGTTAGGCTTGGCACTTACTGGGTATCATTGTGGTGTACTCATGCCTTTTCCTGCACATGTTTTCGTGTGCAGATCTAGGTGCGAGCTATCAGCCTCGGATTTAGTGCGCGCTTGCTGATTTAGGAGACTTGAAGGTACTTCTGCTCGCGTCTGCAGACCTCGAAGTCCCCTTTCATCCCCCGCGTTGATATTTTCTTTTGTTTGTATAGAGCTATATAGACTTATAGAAGCTTGTGATTAGCGACATTCCGGGTTTTGGGAGTGTTGTATTGTATACGCTGAGTGGTGCTATCTTTGCTTATTAAATCATATTGTTTAGCTTTCATTGTTATGTTTTCTTTCATTCATTCCGCAACAATAGGCTTATCTAGTCGTAGAGACTAGGTGCTGTCACGACACCTTTCGGAGGGGTAAAATGAGTAGTGACATTTTAGCAAATGAACTAAATAACTTAAGCATATTCAGTCTGAAGTTTTAGCAAATGAACTAAATAACTTAAGCATGTTTAGTCTGAAATTTTAGCAAATGAACTAAATAACTTAAGCATGTTTAGTCTGAAATTTTAGCAAATGAACTAAATAACTTACGTATATTTAGTCCGAAATTTTAGCAAATGAACTAAATAACTTAAGCATGTTTAGTCTGAGGTTTTAGCAAATGAACTAAATAACTTAAGCATGGTTAGTCTGAAGTTTTAGCAAATGAACTAAATAACTTAAGCATGTTTAGTCTGAAGTTTTAGCAAATGAACTAAATAACTTTAGCATGCATTAGCAAAAACTGATTAGAAAATTACATACTGCAAGACAAAAACTTAAGCATGTTTAGTCTGAAGTTTTCGCAAATGAACTAAATAACTTCAACATGTTTAAACTGATGTTTTAGCGAATGAACTAAATAACTTCATCATGTTTAGACTAAAGTTTCGAATAAAACTCATGACAAAACTGTAGATTGCAGGATAAATATTCAGCATGCATTAGCATGAAATTTTAGCTTCAATGTAAAACAACTTCATGCTATATTAGCATGAAGTTTTAGCTTTAATGTAAAACAACTTCATGCTATATTAGCATGGAACTTTTAGCTTCAAGGTAAAACAATTTCATGCAAGTGTGATTCTGAGGATGTATCTGGACAAGTTTCTGGTTTTTTGATAAAGCTGCTGAGAGGAGAGGAGAAAATCTTTTTTCATGAATGAGGTTGCAGATCACGCAATTTATCAGGGGTGTAATTATCATATTATTACGAATTTTTTATCAACTGACTACCAAATCAATAATTTAAAAAAATAAAATATAAGTTAAAAAATGACACAAATATAAAGTACGACTACAAATCTCCTGTCTTCTATAAGTTTGTTAACTGAATAGGTTGTGGATATATATGGAGAACTAGCTCGAGAGTCCAAAAGACTTGGCAATTGTACATAATTATACTACGTTGAATTAAAATTTTCACTTTCGACAAACAAAAAAAAAAGGAACCAAGGAGTATGATGCCCCAGAAATTAATTCTATTATATGTATATAATATGAATGTCTCAAAAAATTTGATTATTATTAATGACGGGTAATTTTTTAAAGCATTTGCTACCAGCTTGTCTATAATCATTAATCACATAGTTCCAAGTTCCAAATGATGTACTTAGCTTCCTGCTTCTATTTCCTCTTGATTACTCCAAGTTGAATCAATTTTATTTACAAACGGTCTCAATTTTTCCCTTCAAGCTAATTTATTCCATTTAATGTTTTAGACTTATTTTTGAACTAAAAAGGGGCTTAGAGAAATTGCACATGTAATAGATAATATATTAATTGATATACTCAATTATGTATATATGTAAAAATTGATTCTCTTTTTGCAAATGCCTATATTGCTCACAAAAATGTGAAACATTTCTTGTACCAGTAGCCACAACTGAAAGAAGATTTTCAAACATAAAATCACGTAAGGCAAATATGAGCACGATTACAGGCCTTTAGATAACAATGTGATTAACACACGTAAGGAGTTTCTCTGAAAAGATAGTAATTAAGGCGATACGTATTGTCGATTTTTCAATTTCGGTTCGAAATTTTTTGGTACTTATCTCATCAATAACACTAATAGCTTCAATAGTTTATCGAAAGCTTGTGTAGTTTGATATATCAGTAATTGTTACTTTGGTGCTCGCGCAAAAGGGTTCCTCGCCACTACACTAATACCTTAACTTTTGCACTTCCCCGTTACATTCTTTGTAGGGCCGTGTATGGATCGGATTTAACATATTTCGGATCACATTTTTGAATTTCGAATTCTAGAAAATGTAATCCGAATCCGATCCGAATTAATATTGGATCGGATCGGATTATTATGCCTCAAAGTTGTAAACTCATATATATATTTTTTTGTAAAAGAGGCAATACAGTAAGAAAAATTTATATTTATGCAATTATAAGAGTATTATGATGCCAATATAGCTAAATCCGTCAATGGTAAAGATAATAACTTGGAGAAATATTAGTTATTGAAACTCGTAAACTTAAATCCTAAATCTGACACCAAAGAGACAATTACTGACATATCAAACTACACAAGCTTTCGATAAAATATTGAAGTTGTTAGTGTTATTGATGAGACAAGTACCAAAGATTTTCGCTAGATATATTTCAATGTAAATTAGATTGAAAAATGTCGTAGTATTTAAAGTTACTGGGTTTGGTTGAACTCGTTATCGAAACTCTTAGAATTTCGGTTATGCTTTGCTAATCCTAATAGAAGCTATTTCTGCACTTTGTCCACGAAAAAGAATAGAGAGTTTTTTATTCCTATACACTATATGAAATTTTATTACCAAAATTGTCCATATTTACTTAGTTACCCGGCCTGAACACGTTTTGTCTACAAATTCTATACAATTATTTAAACTAGAATCCTTTCTGTAGTAGCATTCCTTTTTTAGAAGCGGGATTTTGGGATAGCGTAGGATTTTACCGAGATTTTTGCAATGCAATAATCGCAATGAACTAAGCCTGCAAATAAGTCATTTTTATCACAATTCCCATACTCTGCTTTCTTGATACTCTGCTTTTCTCTGTCAAATTTGATTTCATAACCATAAGCGAATCAATTATCTATAATTGTACTGAATGAAGCGCAATAATATCGAAAATAGATATTATGCTTCAGCTAAATGGATATTGGGATAGCTTTGGGAGATACAGAGATTTTAATGTTGACGGAATTGTAGTCAGCGAAGATTCAAGTTATAGTCAATTGAATTCTGCAATCGCAGAGCATCTAATGATTGATACTTCGGAAAAAATTATCGAAATCAAATACATTGTCGACGAACATTGTCCTCCAATGGAAATTCGGAACGATATGAGAGTTCGAGTATACATGGAGACGAAAAAGGAAAATAAAATCTTAGGAATGTATCTGTTATGTATAACAGTGCGTGATTTCGATTTGAAATGCATTATCTCTAATTCGAACACAATTGCAGGTTTGATCTGTTATATTAGTGGTGATGTTTGTTTATATGTCATGCGTTCTACACTTTTCCTACAATATTGCTACAAAGAAGCTACATAACAAGTGTAGTTCAATTGTTATGAATATAGAAGTATTGAATTTCACTTGTTCTACAATTTTACTACAAACTATCTACAATATATGTCAGAACTGTATTTAGCTTTAATTGATTGCAGGTTCATTTGAAGCACTGAAGTTGATTGATATACCAACATCTCCGGCGATAGTGGAATATGAAAGTATCATCATAACATAACATACACCAAGTGTTATTGAAGTAGGCCAAGTATACAAAGACAAACAAATAATTACCATTGCAATGAAGCACTATTCTGTCATGAACAAGTTCCAATTTAGGGTGAAAAGGTTTAGTGCTAGAAGGTAGGAACAGTTTAATGGTCATAAATCATATCTTTCTTTAATTTGTAGTTTATTTGTATTTTTTTGTATAGTATGTAATATTATTGTATACAAATTGTAGATAATTTGTAGTTTTTTGTATATAAATTGTTAAATATAATATTTTTATGCTTAAACAGCATATTATTTTGTATCTACATTTTCATACCATTATTTAAATTATTTTTATTTTGTAGCTACTGCCTGATATGTATTGGAGACAATTGTACATGGCACTTCAAGTCCACAAGCATAAATAATTCAACATTGTTCAAGGTTCGAAAATTCAATAGCTTGCACATATTCTCTTTGATGGACAATACATACATACAATGCAAACTTACTGATGTGATAGTTGGTAGCATGGTTATACCAAAATATGTGGATCCTAAGACAATTTACACACCAAAATACATATAAACTGATATGTTGTCTGAACACGGCGTGAACTTAACATACATGCAAGCTTGGAGAGCAAAGGAAAAGGCTTTGGAATTTTTGAGAGGTCATCCTGCTGACTCCTACAGTTGATTGCCTAGTTATTTGTATATTCTGGAGAAGACTTATCCGGGGTCAGTAGTTAAATTGAAGAAGACTGATGATGATGACTGTTTCTTGTACGCATTTGTTGCGCTTTGTACGTAAATAAATGGTTGGGAATATTGTAGGCCAGTTGTAGTAGTTGATGGGACCTTCTTGAAGTTGCATACAAGGGAATAATGCTAACAACTAACACAATGAATGCAACATGTATTGTAGATTTATTATAGATATATTGTTGTAACTTTTTTTTGTATGTATTTTTTTTCCTCTACAATTTTATTATGAAAATTGAATTTCTTTTTGCCACATATGATAGGTAGCATATTACCACTAGCATACGCTGTTGTTGATTCAGAAAATGACATATCATGAAAATGGTTTTATGAGCAATTCAAACATGCATATGGTGAAAAATCAAATATGTGTGTTGTTTCGGATCGAAATGAGAGTATCTTGAAAACAACTTCTATTGTTTATACCGGCATGCCACGTTATGCTTGCATGTGGCATATTTGGGCAAATATAAGGTTAAAGTTCAAGAAAGATCATCTAAAATTAAGCGAATTGTACTTTGCCACGACACGATCATACACGATTGATGAATTTAATGAAAGAATGTCAAAGATTGAAGATATCGACACGCGTGTTAAAGCATACCTATACGATATTGTCTATTACAAATGGTCTCGAGTTCATGCTACGCTGAACAGAACTTGGACGATGACATCAAACATTGTAGAGTCATTAAATGCGGTAACAAGAGATGCAAGAGAGCTTCCGATAGTAGAACTATTAGATTACATGAGGATTCTTCTTGAACGTTGGACTAATGAAAAGTTATTGAAAGCAAATGGTACATTCACATACCTTGGGAAAAAATACAAAAAAAGAGTTGGAGGACAACAGGACATTGTCGCAGAAGCTGAGAGTAAGCTATATCCAATAACATCGAATCAATTATTCCATCAAACTAAATACATATAGACATTGTAGATAAAATATTGAATAATTGTAGTTATTTTGTATATGTTTCTGATAATTTGTTGTGTGCTTGTAATGAAATTGTAGGTGAGGGCTTCAACAGATCACATCCATACAGTGATAGATGGTGTAAAGCGCTATATTGTTTGTCTTCAAAATAAGAGATGTAGTTATGGACAATTCCAGCTTGATGAATTTCCTTGTGCACATGCTTTGGCGGCTTTAAAGCACAGGAATGAGTCTTATGAAAACTATTTTTCTCCTTATTACACGAGGGAGAGCCTCTTGCATACTTATGAAATACCAATAGACCCGTTGCCTGATGAAAGCAAATGAAATGTGCCACAACATATAGCTGAAGAAGTTGTAATGCCACATACCGGGAAGAGACAGCCAAGAAGACCTCAAAAACAAATATACAAATCATATGATGAAGTAAATGCAAATAAGTACAAGATTTCATGTGGCAACTGCGGAATAGAAGGGCGTACCAAAAGATCTAGCAAGAATGCTCTCAGGAGGAAATAAAATTTGATAAAGTCACTAGATTTTTTGAGAAAATGTGTGAGGTGTTCAGGAGAATTATAATTGATGTGTAATTGTATTGATAAATTGAATAAAGACTGTTTCCTATGAATTTTTTTTTTATCTATAATACACAATTGTAGTTAAGTTGTAAAGGAATTATATGCTAACAATAATGAGATCAAGTGCTAATAACTTTCAACCAATCAAAAAATAATAGATGTTTCCTATTGTAAGTAGTAGTATCCTGTATAAAATAACAAAACATAGGGTAAAATAATTGTAGCACAAATCGGCTACAATTAAACTTCAACTGACTTGTTCTTAGGTAACAATTTGTCTACAACCTTATTACAAAAAATAACTACAACTAAACAATTTAAGTACAATTTTTCTACAGAAAAGGGCAACAAATTCTTCTTCTTCTTCACAACTGCTGCACTTTTTCTTCTTGCTAATATGCCAGTCACCTCGCTCTCACTAATTGCACAAGTATCTTGCTTCTTCTTAGCATAATCCCACAGTAGCGCTCCATAACGTCTACGATGTTGATCAATATTAGAAAGGTCTTCTTTTGAAACTGCTCGCTCTCCAATGCTGGCATATTATGCAAATGCCACAACGTATATACCACAGTCACTGCAAAAAGAAAACAGGGAAAATATTTAGCATACAGAATTAAAAAAATTTGTTAAATAGATAGAAGGAAAAGAAGCTTTTTCATATAGTGATCCCTCTTTTTGCTGTGGTATATCACCGACCGACTGCTGAATTCAAGAGGGTCAGTAACACCTTTTTCAATGTATGCGTTTTTGTTCTTGAAGTTGATGTCTGGATGCTTTTCATAGAAGCCGGTGCATGACAAGTAAATGGGGATCATAACAGAAAACTTTTTGACGACAGATTCAACAATGTTGTGATTTCGTGAAGAGACCACAGAATCATAAACGTATAGAACCCTATCGGTAATGCCAAACACAACCAACAACCAATGAAATTTTTCTACAATGTTGATGGGCATAATCACAAAATCAACTTGATCCCATGCAACATTTGCGAGTAACCTGTACCCCAATATGTATTCTAATACGACGTCCTGGGGTTTGACAACAACAAACTTCTTTTCGGCAGGAGCATTGGTGTACCTCTGATAAATTTGTTCAATTCTAGTCTTGAACATATAATCAATGGTTGTAAACCGTATCTTTTTTTGAGGACCATACTTTCCTCCTTTTCTCAAATAGTACAAACTAACATCAATGTGCTACAAAAAAATAGATTCCATTAGTTCTCAATGCTTCCTACAATTTATCTACAAAATAACTATAAAATTTGGAGATGACAGAATAATACAGCTAGGCATTAAATTCTGACAGGGTATGTGTTTACTAAGTCGTTGAGGATTTGCCCGGGATGTGCCAAAATATAGAACAACTCATTTTTATAAACTTCCTCCACTCCAAGATCATATCATGGCTTAAGTTGGTTATCTTTTACAGTATAAGGCGCCTTCCTCCTATTTAAACACATAGCAATTACAATAAATATGTAGATTCAAGTGGAAATTCAAAAGATGAATGCACTCGAAAATAGGAACAAATTGTTTAAACTAACCTCTTTGAAACTGTATCGGTACCAAGGTATAACCACTTGTTGAATTCTTCCAACAAGTCAGGATCAACATCCTTACCAATAACCCAACAAATGGATGCTTGATTAGGAAAATTGGAGGTCCAACAGAAGTGCCCCCACCAGATTGTAAAAAGGAAGAAAGGGGGATCGGGCATGCTTTCTAGGTTGCCTTGTTCTTCCTTGATGCACAGGGGTTGTTTCATATTGGTTAAGCTCGCCGAACTTAACAATCTGGGAGAATTCTCTGGCAGCTCAAAATCATCAAGTGTAACTTCCCTTTTCTCAGATCTGGAGCCGTTGTCCGAATCACCTACATTAACATAGTGGGCTGGTTCACCGCCTTCTTCACAGCATTCATCTCCTTCTTGTATAACATTCTCTTCTTGAATGGGAGATTGAATTTTTTTCCCCTTCTCCTCATTCTTCTGTTCTCCTTGAATGCTTATTGTAGCTTCCTGTTTTGGAGATTTTGCAGGCATAGCTTCCTTCACTGTTACAGTAAATATGTTTAACTTAATCAAATTGTAGATAATTTGTACTAAACACTAACATCACTGCACACTAATTGTAGTTTAAATGTAGTAAATTTGTTGAAATGTTGTCCTGCATATGATATGCAAAATGTATTGTGAAATGTGATGGTAACATGTACTAAATCATACTTGCATTCTCTTCATGTCATTCACGTGCCCTGTATCTAAATCAACACGTACAGGAACATTCTCATTAATTTCCATGTCATTTGCATGCCCTGTATCTAAGAAAACCATTGGAATTATAATGCATATTAGTTGATTCAAACTTAGGCAATAACTATATATATTGTAGACATAATGTAGATATGTAAATATATGTAGATATATTGAAGTCATAATATATATATATATTGTTGATATGTGTAGATATATGGTAGATATAATGTAGATATATTGTAGATGTCTGTTTTAATGCTGCTGGCATGCACTGGTTTATCACTACTGCCTGGAAAGTGTTGGTTGTTCTTTTCTTTTGAGTGCTCATCATTTTTTGTAGAAATCTCAGCAAACTACAGGCATTTAATTTGTTAGGCTATATGCTTTATGAACGATAATATAAACTTAGACGTGATAAAACTTATTCTGTTAAATGAATATATTTCAAATGAAACCTTGCCATAAATGTTATCCTTTTTACTATTTATCGCCTACAAAACAGCCTTGATTGAGTCATTAAGTAGCAGTCGAACGCTACCTAGTTCTTCAAAAACATCTTTCTTGAAATATCCAAGATCTGAACCAACCTACATATTAAAATATTGAGAGTTAAAGAAATAATTTGCATAACATAAATTAAAGAAACCATCCAGGATTATGTATATATGTTACCTTGTCAACATCTTTTCTTAATTTTTTTATTTGTTTCAGAATATCTTTCTTGTCCTCTATTACAATTGCCTGCTTGTGTCCGGATGGAGATGCAGCATCTATCGGATGCTCGGACTTGGTTTCAACTTCTTCAAAGATGTATTTAACTTTATCTGGAAAATTCATTCTTGAAAGCTCTTCTGGTGCTTCAATTATGTTGGTGAACTGAGTGAAAAAAAGAAATGAGAGTGACTTAGACATAATATGTATAAAAGTTGTAGATAATTTGTATTAGATTGTCTACGCATAAGTAAAAACCATTTACCTTGATCCATGTTGGTTTGATCATTCTATCTTCAATTGTAAATAACCATATCTTGTCCTTACTAGCTGACCAGCTAAGTATGCGAGGGATAGAATTAGCAACCCTTGTAGCTATATCAATGTTGAAGATAGAGCAACACTCAAACAACCATATTTGCATAGTTTGTACAAAGCCTCGAATGACATAAAAATGAACAAAATGGTTGAGCTTGTGCCTAACAGACTGAAGCATTTGTGTATAAGATTCACTACCCCATGCGTAATTCGCATATTGTCCTGAGTCCACCAAATAAAACCTAAAATGGTCTATCAACCATGCATTGTCTTTGTCTGAAGGACAGAGGAAGAATTCTATGAGATATAGAATACACAACTTGACTACATCCTCGTCTTTCACCCAACTTTGGCTGGTTACAATTTATTTTAAGTATGACTTCTCAAATTTTTCCTTGTTTGGAAAATAGCTTCTCATTATTTTACTGTCATACGTAGGTGTGTAACCAAAGTCTGTCACTTCCGTAAAACATCTCAGACCACTAATCAAGGCAAACTCTCTCAAACCAAAATTCAGCCTCTGACCCTTTATCTCTGCTAAAAAAAAGTCAGAACCAGATGCATTCAATTCATACTTCATAAGAATATGAATTTCTTGATTTTGCATACATATTCTGGGCAATGAAAGCAAATAACCAAAACATGTCTTCTTAAAATGTTTCAAACCATTTTCAGACAGTAAATCCTTGATTTGGCTAGGAATAGTGGGTCGGGTAATGTCTGAAACCTAATGATCCCATAATCAACATTAGGAGGTGCAAAAAATAGTCCATTATGCAGCAAAAGGAAAAAATCCCTTATTAAAACAAGGCTCAAAACTAGAAAATAAAATAACTACATTTATAATACAATTTATCTACAATCAGAAAAATAGAGTCAAAAACATAAAACAAAATAACTACAATTATATTATAATTTATCTACAATCTTTAAAACATAGTCAAAACCAGGCAAAACATTTATATAACAATGTATCTACAATCCGAAATCATAAATCTACAACAAATCTACACAATGTAGATAAAATTTCTACAACTACAAAAACAAAAATTATGTTGATTCATAAGAATGAGAACAAAATTTTTTTAGCTTTAAAAAAAACATATTGTTGAAACTAATAAATTTTTACCTTCACCAAAGACTGTTGAGGGATAGTTTTAGAAGATTTCTTAACTTTTTTTTTTTTTTTGAAGGTTTTACATTAGGAGGCACTCTAACTTTTTTTGCAACTTTAATGACAGCTTCTTCTTTGACGAAATCATCATCGAAAGCAATCTCTTTGCCTTTCTTTTTTGCAAATTTGACAGGTATCGATGATTCACCAGCATCAATATCGTGCTTTTATTTTGTTCGAGCTTCTGTCCTGGCTTCACGAGGGGAAAGCCTGAGCTTGTTCTCTTCTTTTGCATGAGCTAATTTGAAACCTTTTTGGGTGAATTCTCTGAGAAAAAACCCAAATCAAATGTAGGAATATCGGCTCCTTTGCCTTTTTTAGGGTTGTTCTTTGAATCTATTTTATTCTTCATTGAAAATCAAGCTAAGCACAAACGTTAATGGAGGTGATTTTTTGAAGAAGAGAGTAAAAATTTTGAATGATTTTTGAAGAAGAGAGGAAATAGGCGTTAATGGAGGGATTCTGAATTTTGTGAAGAGAAAATCGTGGGTGAGTGAAAGATACGTGGGGGAGGGGGTGGGATGTAGAGAGAGAAATGTGGGGGGAGTGGAAGAGACGTGTAACGACCCGACCGGTCGTTTTGCGTTATCGGACCCCGTTCCCCTAAATGAAACTTTCCATAGCGGCTTATTATGAATTATGATTTGCGGGGACTGGTGGTCCGGGATTCGGAGGTGTTTAGAGTGCCATAGGAACATTTGGTTCCTTAAGGTTGGCTTTTAAGGCTAAGTTTGACTTCGGTCAACATTTTGAGTAAACAACCTCAGAATTGAGTTTCGTCGGTTCTGGTAGCTTCGTATGATGATTCCGGACGTGGGCGTATATTCGGAATGGGTTTCTGATGACCCGGGAGCGTTTCGGCGCTCAATATTGAAATAAGAAGTTCCTTAAGTTCCTATTGTAGTTTGGGACGTGTTTTTGCGATATCGAGGTCCGAATGGAATTCTGAGATCGGGAGTAGTTTCGTTATGTCATTTATGACTTGCCTGCAAAATTTGGTGTCATTCCGAATTGTATAGGCCAGTTCGGCGCGTTGTTAGCGAAGTCTAGAAAACTTAAAGTTCCTAAGTTTGGTTCTAGGAGTTTGGAGGTGTGATTTTGAGTTTTAGCGTTGTTTTGGGTGTTCCGAAGGCTCGATCGAGTCCGTATTATGATTTGGGACTTGTTGGTATATTTGGGCGGGGGCTCGGGTGGGCCCAGGTGCCTCCCAAACACTACACGAGGCAAAAAACCAGCTAAAATAGCTGCGGGTGCACCTGTTCTAGTGTGACCGCATGTGCGGTTGCCCAGTCGCAGGTGCGACTGATGCGAGACTAAATTGCATAGTTTAACATGTGATATACCTTACATTTTATGAGCATTAATGATAGAATTACACTTGTTATGTGCTTAATGGAGTTTATTTCATGTGTAGGTGAATTGGAAATGGAAACGGAGCTAAAGGGATGCAAATACGTCAAAAATACGCAAAAAGAGACGCCCGGGCGATAGCCGGGCGTTTGCCCCATGAAGCCTGGCCCCCCTGGCGTTAGGGGGGTGTTACAGCCATAATGCCTGGCCCCCCCTGGCGTTAGGGGGGCGTTAGAGCCATAACGCCTGCCCCCCCTGGCGTTAGGGGGGCGTTAGAGCCCAAACGCCAGGGGTCTCCAGTGTTGCCCAAGTCCGAGTTTGACGAGTTTAAGTGTTTCCCAAGTGAAATAGAAGTCTCCTACACGGTTAGGGTTCACCCTAAACCTATAAATAGACTCCTAAAACACAACTAAAAGGAGAGATTCACAGGGATACACAGAGATTCGAGTTTAGAGTGAATCGAAGGCAAAACATCAATTTGTACATATTTTCTTCCTTACTTTGTAGTTTAATTATGCAAGTTGTTTTAGATTTTATTCTTATGAATTTGTTTAGCTAATTTCTTGTGGAACCCGTTGGGGAATAAACTTATTGTGATATTAATATAGCTTTGATTGGTTGATTAAACTCTATTTGTTCAACTACGTTCTTGTTGTAGTTGATTGAAGGGCCCTCAATTAGCTGTGCCTATTTATTATGTATCTACTTGAGAGAGAGTGCATATTTAGGTAATTGTTTGAACAACACCACTCCCAGAGTATAGACGAAAGTCATAACCGAGGGTTTAGAGGTTGGATTAGAGATAACGATACCTCGGGTGCAATCTAAAGTGAACTGTATTGCGATCTAGCTAGCGTAACTTGAGAGAGTGCGTCTAGTAAATTATCATAATTACTCGAGAGAGATTTATGGTAGATAGAGAGTTCATGATTGATAGAGACGATTAATTAAGCTATAAGAAGTATCGGAGAAAGAATTCACCAACGGGGGAAACCATAACCTTAGACCTTTAATATTATTGTTTACATTAAATTGTTAGATTAATTACTAGTTGATTATTTTGTGAGTAGAATTAGTTAAACAACACAACTTGATATTCAAAATATCTTGAGAAACTTGATTAAACACCAGTTTAGTATTTAATAAACTCGATTGATACGTTCAATTCCTCGTGGGATCGACTTTGGGCTTAATACCCCAGATTTATATTTGCAACGCCCGTTTAGTCTTTATAGAAGACATAGTTGAGCGTGATCAGCGACCCCTAGTGGTCAGGTGCGAGCCTTTGCTCGCAGGTGAGGTCCTCGAGCCGCAGGTGCGAAAACACTGTTCAGACAATGTGTTTTTATACATGGGATTTAAGTCATTTTCCTTATCTTCTTCTTCTTCCTTGGGACAATTTCCACCATTTTAGAGGGGCAAACGACCTAGTTATTGAAGGTAATTAAAGTCTACTCTAATATTAGCTTCATACATGGATTACTAGCTTAATTAACTACCTAAATTAATGAAAAATCAAGAATGGGGTAGTAACCTAGGGCTTTCGAAAATTTGAGAATTTACCCGTGAATTAGCTATGAAATCAAGTAGAAATAGTATATTAATGATCCTTAGGCTATGGGTGAGTGTTTCCTTCGAGAATTATTGGAATCCGAGAAGGCGGGCCCGGGGTCGGATTTTAGAATTTCTTCAAGAATGGAGAATTTGACTTAGTAGTAGTACAATTTCCATACTTTGAGCATAAATTGATGAATTTGTATACCATTTGGCTAGTTTCGAGTCCTCGGGTGTAGAGTTTGGATTTTTAGGTGCGTTCTTGGTCCTGGGAGTTTGTTCGACGCGAGGTGAGTCTCATTTCTAACCTTATAAGGGAGAATTATCCCCATAGGTGATTATAAATAATTGCATGTCCTTATTTTTGGGGGCTACGCACGCACGAAGTGACGAGAGTCCGTGCGTAGCTACTACTATGTTAGGTTGGGTAGTTCTAGGACTCACGAGCATGCTTATGTGTGCCTTACATGTATTTCTAAACGTATTTTGAATGCTTATTATCCTTGATTTGGCATGAGAATGTTAGGAAGTTGTGGTCCATGATATATTGCTTAGGTTCTTGCCTTAAAGAATAATCTCTGATAATTCCGTAAAAATTGATAATTTTATGTATGTATGCGGAACCGCGTCACATGTATGATTCGTGAGCGGAATAGCCCTACTATTATGTCAATCGCGTTGCGTGTTCGATTTGCGAGCGGGGTAATAGATGCATCTATGGTTCGAGTTGTTCGACCCTCAGCAATGCACATTTATTTTTCGCAACGTTCCGGCCGTACGTTTCCGGCCTATTATGTGATGTATGATTTACTGAGAATTTGTTGTAATTGTACAAACTGGTTCATGTTAATAAGGGAATTTAGTACATTATGTGCTAGTGAAGTTTGACATGCAAAGGTAAATGCAACTATACTTGATGATTTATCTCTTTGTGGTTTCTACGACTGTTATGCCTGCCTAGTTCCTATTAAATCATGTTATTTAGAACTGTTGACCCTAGTAAGTATCACGTCTACCTCTCGTCACTACCTCTTCGGGGTTAGTCGGGATACTCACTAGGTACATATTTGTTTATGTACTCATGTTGCACTTCTGTACTTAATTGTACAGGTTCTGAGGCTGGTGCATCTGGTTATCAGACCGGAGCGCGATTCTGATCTCAGTTGGACCCGACTTCATGGTGAGCTGCTTCTCCTGAAGATCCTCGGCAGCACCTTGAAGTTTCTTTTGCTTATTTCCCGTCTATTCCTTTCAGACAATGGGATTGTATATTATGTTAGTATGCCCGTAGGACTTGTGACACTAGTTCCTGGCACACACGTAGTTGTTATTTTGGTTTACGGGTCTGTATATATATACATATTGGCTCATTCCTCATCATGACTATTTTGATTTAAACTGGTTAATTATCCTTGTCAATCATGTTTTAACTTTTAAAAACTGAGTATATCTTAAAGTGTTCAATCTAATAAGAAGGAACCTTTAGTAAATTAAGAGTCGGCTTGCCTGACCCCGCCGTTGGGCGCCATCACGACCTCAGTTAGGATTTTGGGTCGTGACAACATGGTATCAGAGCACTAGGTTCATGTAGGTCTCACAAGTCACGGGCAAACCTAGTAGAGTCTTGCTGATCGGTACAGAGACGTTTGTACTTATCTTCAGAAGGCTATAGGGTTTTAGAAAAACCTCTCCTTATTTTTATTCTATCGTGCAGTCAATGGTTTACTAAATTTCATTGTTCTATTCTCACACAGATGGTGAGGACGCATGCATCCGATGTTCCAGACCCGGGAGGGGCTGCTACCCCCGTTGTTCGCGGTCGTGGCAGAGGCCGGGGGATGGCACCGGCCCGAGGTAGGGGATGAGGGCGTCCCCGAGCTATTCCAGTCGTACCACCACCAGAGAACCCACTATAGAGGAGCAAGGTGAGGTTCCCCCAGCAGGTCCTTCTCCAATAGACTTTATGACGGCGCCAGGATTCCAGGAGATCATGGGCCGTATGATGCGATTCATGGACACTATGTCCTAGGCTGGTTTATTTCCAGTGGATCCTGCCACATCTCAGGCAGGAGGGGGAGCCCAGACCCCTACTACCCAGGCTGCAGGCCAGACAGCAACACTTCATCATACCCCGGGTACACTGCTCGTGGGTGGAGCCCAACCAGTAGCAGCAGCACTTGAGCTCAGACCAGCTGCAGACGACAATCCGCAGAAGTTACTGGATAGATGGACCCGATTGCACCCTCCTATCTCCGGGGGTGAGAAGGGCGAGGATGCCCAGGACTTTATTGATAGGTGCAAGGACAGACTGCACAACATGAGGATACTGGAGTCCCATGGAGTGGACTTCACTACTTTCCAGCTTGAGGTCAGGGCTCGCAGATGGTGGCAGTCCTACATCCTGGGTAGACCAGCAGGTTCCCCTTCCATCACTTAGGAGCAGTTCACTCAGCTATTCCTGGACAAGTATATTCCACCCTCCGAGAGGGAAGAGCTGCGGTATCAGTTTGAGCAGCTGGAGCAGGGGCAGATGTCGGTGACAGATTACAAGGCCAGGTTTTCTGAGTTGTCCCGTCATGCCCTTATGATATTGCCTACTGCCGCTGAGAGGGTGCGGAGATTTGTAGTAGGGATGCACTCAGGTATTAGGGCCTACATGGCCCGAGAGGTGGAGATGGGGACTCCCTATCAGCTTGTGGTCGAGATAGCTCACCGGATTGAGGGTTATCGCTCGAGAGGCAGAGAGCAGGGTCAGCAGGATAAGAGGGCTAGATTTTCAGGAGATTTCAGAGGTGCCCCGGCCAGGGGTATAGGTTAGTTCGATAGAGGCCAGTCTAGCAAGCTCTCATATTCAGCTCCTCCGCCACCTCCCCGTGGTGCTCCAGTGAGGCCCTATTTCAGCGCCATGCCAGAGAGTTCCTACCGCCCACCATCCACTCAGGGTTCCTCAGGCGGGTATTCCGGTCATCAGGGGTCTTGTATTCCTTACTTCAGTGCCATGCCGGAGATTTCTCACTGTCCCCTAGCTGTCCAGGGTCCTTCTTCAGGGCAGCAAGCCATGCCACCAGCCAGATGTTCTGAGTGTGAGGATCCAGGCCATATGAGGAGGACTTGTCCCAGGTTTCGGGGTAAGGTCGTTCAGTAGAGCTATCAGCCTACATTTTCAGCATCGGTGGTTCGTCCACCCAAAGGTGGAGGGCAGATTGGTAGAGGTCATCCCAGAGGTGGAGGCCAGGCAGGGGGAGCTCTGCCGGCCCTTATTCATGCCAGCGGAGGTCAGCCATCCCCTGTTCTTTCTGGCGGGGATCAGTCTTCCGGTGCTCCAGCTAGATTCTATGCTATCCCGGCCAGATCAGATGTAGTGGCCTCAGACGCCGTGATCACACGTATTATTACAGTATGTGGTAGAGAGGCATCAGTGTTATTTGATCCAGGATCCACTTATTCCTATGTTTCGGTCTTATTTGCTCATTTTCTAGATGTCCCTCGTGAGTCCTTGGGATCTCATATTTATGTGTCCACTCCTATGGGCGATTCTGTGGTTGTAGACCGGATTTGTCGGTCCTGTGTGATTTCATTCTGTGGATTCGAGACTCGAGCGGATCTCTTATTGCTCGACATGGTTTATTTTGAGATTATTTTGGGTATGGATTGTCTATCTCCTTATCATTCCGTGTTAGATTTCCATGCCAAGACGGTTACTTTAGCCCTGCCCGAGTCGCCTAGGCTGGAGTGGAGAGGTTTCTCAGTTAGTATAGCCAGCCGGGTTATTTCATTCTTGAAGGCTTGGCATATGGTCAAGAAGGGTTGTCTGGCCTATTTTGCTTATGTGTGGGACACCACCGCCGAGTCTCCGACGATTGATTCAGTGCCAGTGGTTCGAGAGTTTTCTGATGTATTTCCTTCGGATCTTCCGGACATGCCTCCGGATTGTGATATTTATTTCTGCATTGATGTAGCTTCAGGCACCCAGCCTATATCTATTCCTCCGTACCGTATGGCTCCGAAAGAGTTGAAGGGGTTGAAGGAGCAGCTTGAGGAGTTGCTAGCTAAGGGGTTTATCAGGACAAGTGTATCACCGTGGGGTGCTCCAGTTCTATTTGTGAAGAAGAAGGATGGGTCTATGCGAATGTGTATTGATTACCGCCAGTTGAACAAGGTCACCATTAAGAACAAGTATACTTTGCCGCGCATCGATGATTTGTTTGACCAGTTGCAGGGTGCGCGTGTGTTTTCTAAGATTGATTTGAGATCGGGGTATCATCAATTGAGGATTCGGGCTTCAGATGTTCCGAAGACTGCTTTTCGTACGAGATATGGCCATTATGAGTTCCTGGTGATGTCCTTTGGCTTGACTAATGCCCCAACAACATTCATGGACTTGATGAATAGGGTGTCCAGGCCGTATATTGATTCCTTTGTCATTGTCTTCATTGATGACATTTTGATTTACTCACGTAGCCTAGGGGAGCACGAGCAACATTTGAGAGTTGTGCTCAAGACTTTGCGAGAACAGAAGCTATATGCTAAGTTCTCCAAGTGTGAGTTTTGGTTGCATTCTGTGGAATTCTTGGGGCATGTGGTATCCGGAGAGGATATCAAGGTTGATCCTCAGAAGATCGAGGAAGTTCAGAGTTGGTCGCGTCCTACTTCAGCTACAGAGGTCAGGAGCTTTTTTGGGCCTAACAGGCTATTATCGCTGATTTGTGGAGGGGTTCTCTTCTATTGCAGCTCCATTGACTAGATTGACTCAGAAGAATGCCCCATTTCGATGGTCTGATGAGTGTGACGCGAGCTTTCAGAAGCTCAAGACAACATTGACCTCAGCACCAGTTCTAGAATTTCCTTCCGGTTCTGGGATGTATACAGTATATTGCGACGCTTTGCACCGTTGGCTTGGGGTGTGTATTGATGCGGGAGGGGAGAGTTATTGCTTATGCTTCGCGCCAGCTGAAGGTTCATGAGAAGAATTACCATGTGCACAATTTGGAGTTGGCGGCGATTGTTCATGCTCTTAAGATTTAGAGGCACTACTTGTATGGAGTGTCTTGTGAAGTTTATACAGACCACCGTAGCTTGCAGCACTTGTTCAAGCATAAGGATATTAATTTGAGGCAGTGCGGGTGGCTTGAGTTGTTGAAGGATTATGATATCACCATTCTTTATCACCCAGGCAAGGCAAATGTGGTAGCAGATGCTTTGAGCAGGAAGGCGGAGAGTATGGGTAGCTTGGCTTATATTGCAGTAAAGGAGAGACCTCTAGCCTTGTACATTCAGTCCTTGGCTAATCGCCTGGTGAGATTAGACCTTTCAGAGCCTCGTCGAGTTCTTCCACATGTGGTTGCTCAGTCTTCGTTATTGGGGGAAATTAAGGCTCGGCAGTATGATGATCCGTGTTTGGCTGAGCTACGAGAGACAATGGTTCAGGGTAGGTCCAATGAGGTTATTATTTGCGAGGATGTTGTTTTGAGACTTCAGGGCCGCTTATGTGTTCCTAAGGTTGATGGCCTGAGGGAGAGGATTCTAGAGGAGGCACACAGTTCTCGGTATTCTGTTCATCCTGGTGCTACGAAGATGTATCGTGATTTAAAGCAGCATTACTGGTGGAGGCGAATAAAAAATGACATTGTGGAGTATGTGGCTAGGTGTCTTAATTGCCAGCAGGTGAAGTATGAGCACCAGAGG
>ML415057.1:0-10881 GCA_005239525.1 Nicotiana knightiana
TTGATTGAACAGAGGAGAGAGAAAGAGAAAATATCCCCCAAGTTTTCATAAAGTGCCCATTTTAAAAAAAATAAAATAAAATTAAATTAAATTTTTAAGGTTTCTAATGTGTAAAATCACAATTTTTAAAATATTTGTTTCTTTTTATTATTTATTTAAACTGAACTACGCGGGTCTGATTCTCACTGGATGTGAGATACATAGGAAACCTTCATCGGGTCCGGCCCCCACTTTTCAAAAATTCAAAAATATTTTCTTTTAATTTATTCTCAAAATTCAAAATATTTGTATTCTTATTTAGAAGTCTTTCTTTCGGAAATTCCGAAAAAACAAAAAAATTCAAAATTAAAAAAAAAAAAATTCTTTCTTCTTTAGAAGTCTTCCAAAAGAAACACTTACAAATCCAAAGGCATATTTTCTTTGTTAGGAACATTCATGGTCTGAATTGTATAAGAATAAGAGTTAATTTATTTACTTTATTCCAGATTTTCCTGAACTACGTAATGGTCTGATTCATGCGGCGTCATGATACATAGGCAATCCTCATCGGATGCGATCATAATCATAATTTATATGGGGAAAAAAAGCAAAAAAAAGAGAGAATTTTTTTTAAAAAAATAAAGGAAAGAAAGGAAAAAGAGCGTTAAATTCAAGGGAAAATAAATCAATAAGCCGGGATGAAGCATTAAGCCTTCCAAGATAATTTTAGAAATAAAAATGGCATTAGGTGCACGACATACAATGTGCGATTAATATTTGTAAAATGCTTAACTCTAACACGTCTGTTGTTTGTCATCTATAAAGATAAAGTTAAACTGAGGTGGTTGGTTTGTGGTTTAAATTGGCGACTCACCCTTACAACACGAGATAAAAAAGAAAAAGTATAATGGCAAACAACAGTGAGAATGAGTCAGATAATGATGATGTCCATAAACAATTGGTCGAACAAGGTACAAGACTGGTTGAAGAAGTAAGAGTGCTGAAACAACAATTGGCAGAGATGTACCAAGCTTGGGTGAATGGACAGGCACCGCCCCCACTACCCATAGGGTCTTAAAATAATCTTCATAATGTGTTAGTTGAAAATCAAGTGCCCATCTCCCTAACAAGTAACCTATTGTACCAACCTGGATTCAGTCTGAGCATTAACCTTCCCACTATCCCCAGTACCTCCATTACACGTCCTCCAACCGTACCCCTCAGAAATGACCCACCTATTGTACCCATTGTCCTTACTTTCGCCGTTCATCAACCGACTCTTGCTCAAAAGTCTAATAATGATCCACAACTGAATGTTCATGATGCCCAACATTACTCTCCAGAACCGACTTTCAAGGTTCCATATTCATATAAGCATACTCCTCATAACATGTTCCCAGTTGAGATCGAAAAGCCCGACAAGAATATGGAACAAGGGGAAATGACCAAAAAATGAAGATCTTGGAACAAACCATGAGAAACATACAGGGTTTGGGAGGCCATAAGAGTGTTTCGTTTAACGATCTATGCGTGTTCCCCCATGTCCATTTGCCACACGGTTTCAAGACCCCCAAGTTTGACAAGTATGATGGGCATGGTGACCCCGTTGCCCATTTGAAGAGGTATTGTAACCGATTAAGGGGAGCAGGAGGCAAAGAAGAATTACTTATGGCTTATTTTGGGAAATTTTGACAGGAATTGCATCAGAGTGGTTCATAAATCAAGACATCTCTTGCTGGCACGTTTGGAATGACATGGCTCAAGATTTTGTCGTACAGTTTCAGTACAATATTGAAATAGTTCCAGACCGATCCTCTCTTGTCAACATAAAGAAGAAATCAACAGAAAGATTTAGAGAATATGCAATCAAGTGAAGAGAGCAGGCCGTTAGGGTCAAACCACCAATGAAAGAGGCAGAAATGATTGACTATTTTCTTTAAGCTCAGGATTCTGATTACCTCAATTACATGTTGGCCGCTATTGGTAAACCTTTCACTGAGGCGATTAAGATTGGTGAAATAGTTGAGAATGGCATGAAGTCGGGCAAAATTCTGAGTCAGGCAGCCCTTAAGGCAATCACGCAAGCAATTCAAAGCGGGTCAAGCAGTTTCGAAAATCGAAAAAAGCCAGAGGAAGGATCCATACAGGATAACAATGATGAAGTTTGCTAGGGTATCAAAGAGATGTACTATGAGATCAATATGTTTCAAGTTGGTGAAAGCCCCATCCATGCAAGTGTTCAGCTCATTGGTCCAGATAACTCGCTCAACAACTGGGAAGCAACTCCTCTTCACATCAGGAAGGAGCCTTAGTAGTCTGTTTTGTTGCTTTTTCTATATTTGGATTATTTTAAGGGTTGTAATCCAAATATTTTAGTTTAATTGCGTTGATTTGACGTTAACCCTTCTACCCTTTCAAATTCAATGAAACGAAGTTTCATTTTCTTAGTAAAATTCTATCTTTTCCTTTTCCGAATTTTTGTTAATTTCTTATACTTTTAAGTTTCGTTAATGCTTGCTTTATAAAACATGACATGCACGCGGAATTCATGCCCAGATATTAAAAAAGTTATCTAATCTCGAAATAATGAATAAAGAAGTTGAGATTCCCTCTCTCCTAATCATTGTCGAAGCAGGTATCGAAGACACTGACTGGGTCAAGTCCCGATTGGAACAATCGAGTTTAATTGATGAAAAGCGTTTGAAGGCAGTTTGTTTTGGTCAATTATACCAACAAAGAATGGCACGCGCTTACAACAAGAAAGTGCGCTCAAGACAATTTAAGGTAGGACAACTTGTTTTGAAACGTATCTTTCCGCACCAGGAAGAAGCAAAAGGAAAGGTCACCCTGAATTGGCAAGGTCGTTACCTCGTCAAGAAAGTATTGTCAAAAAGAGCCCTACACTTGACATATATAGAAGGACAGGTGACTGATATATCTGTTGACGCGGATGCGGTCAAGATATATTATGTTTGACATGACTCTATTAGGGCAATTTTATACTTAGCATTCTCAGGTTGGATGACGAAAGTCTATCATTCTCGCTACCCAAACACTGGTCAACCCTATTTAGCCCTTTGAAGCCTTGTTTATATTATTTTTTTATTTTTCCCTCTTTTGGAACCATTATACTTAATCAAAAAAAAAATCAAAGAAAAAAAAAATCATCAAAACGAGTTCATGTTAATTGAACTACGTCCGACCTGATTCCGAAAAGATACGTTGGCAGCCTCACTCTGGGGTTCGGTCACACTAAAACAAAAATCTACATTTCCCAGTATTCAAAGAAACTGGGGCATGGTTTTATTTTATTTTTCGATGGTTTTCCGTCAAAATGGTTACAAAAGTTGTAATTCAGTTGAATAGTTCTTTTTACCTTTTCTTTTTAAGACCTTCTGATCAACTTTCGAGAATGCTAAGTTGGTATATTACGGTGATGCCTCAGCCATTGTNGCACATCCAGTCCAAAGTGCATGTCATGTTCATTGAAGTCAGCATATTCCTCCAGATAAGTCCTTTTTATTTTTATTTTTCTTCTCTGAAAGGTACACTTCTTGATTAAGTTGTAATACCTATTAGTTCACCTTCTTGTTTTCTTTCGTACTATCCTTTTTGAGTCCTTTTCATTCTAATTTCGTCAAAGCAAAGCACTGAAAAGGCCACAAAATTAGTTACAGTTTCCCTGTTATATGAAGCAAAACTTTCTGGGCATGAACATCATAGGAAAAGGCATAAATCCACCTTTGATTTTCCCTGAGGAGAAAAAGGCTTGAGGACGGAACAGTGTGTCAAGGGTAAACAAAAGTTACTCAGTTAAAAGTTGTTCTGGGAGCAAGGTTGTTTGCACCATAAACACAAATGGTGATAGACGCAAAATAGTCAGGTTTTGATGTTGAGAAAGCAGATCTCCAGAAAGTAATGACAGAATCTCCCGGCAATTTGTACGACCATCGACGGAGTCAGTGTTTCTAACAAGTGTAATGGACGCAAGGTCAAGTCTCCCAAGAAATCAAGGCCACAAATTGACCACCATTTTAAAACTAACAAATTTTTCTTTGTTCAGAACATGAACAAAACAATTTTAGGAAACAATTCAGGAATTGACGAACACCACCAAATGAAGTTCTCAAATCCTTAGTTTTCTTCTAATATACATGTAATCATGTTATTCTTAATTTCATTATAAAGAATCAATACCCTATCTTCAACACATGGTACCACATCCCCTGGTCGTATTTTTTTTATTGCCAACATAGGGTACGACATTCCCTAGTAGCATCAACACTGCAAGCCTTATCTTATTGCCAACACAGGGTACTACATCCTCTGGTTGCATTACTTGTGGCCAACATAGGGTACGACATTCCCTAATAGCATTTCAGAGCACCACAAACCTCATTTTATGCAACATAGGGTACGAAATTTCCTAGTAGCTTCCCAGAGTGCCACGAGCCTCATCTTATTGTCAACATAAGGTACCACATCCCCTGGTTGCATTATTTTCTTCCAACATAGGGTACGACATTTACTAGTAGCATCTTAGAGAGCCACGATCCTCATCTCATTGCCAAACACAGGGTACTACATCCCCTGGTTGCATTTTATTTTCTACATAGAGTACGACAATCTCTAGTAGCATCCCAGAGTGACACGAGCCTCATCTCATTTCCAAACACATGGTACTACATCCCCTGGTTGCATTTTATTGCCAGCATAGGGTACAACATTTCCTAGTAGCATCCCGAGTGCCATGATCCCGACCTAATTGCTAACAAAGGGTACTACATCCCCTGGTCTGCATTGTTTTTGCTAACATAGGATACGACATTCCCTAATAGCATCTCAGAGTGCCACAAGCCTCACCTTATTGCTAACACAGGGTACTACATCCCCTGGTTGCATTTCTTATTGCTAACATCGGGTACGACATTCCCTAGTAGCATCCTAGAGTGCCTCGAGCCTCATCTTATCATCAACACAGGGTACTACATCCACTGGTTGCCTTCATTCTTGTTAACACTGGGTACGACATCCCCTATTATTTATAAAAAAAAAATGTGTCTTTTTAAATTCTTTATTCTGCTGCAATAGCAAATATAGTTTAATGTGTTTTCAATAACTCAGAAAAGTTTCCTAGTGCAAATTGGGGCAGAAAATTTTTGTTCATTTTGTTTGTTTGTGATGGCTTGTAGGTTTTTCTGCAAAACACGAATTAGATGTGCAAAAAAATAAGATTCCAGCTCTTGCCGGAGAAAATGGAATGTTTGATATCAATACCAGCCGCAACCAGCTTTGATAAAATGTACGCGGAGACATAGAGTATCAAGATCCATCTTCTCATCATCTGATCAAGAAACAAGACTGTGAATATTTCATAGCCTGTTATATCGGAGAGCATCAATTTACTCTAAAATCAATGAAGGAAGCAAGTCAAGATCAATCAAGACAAGACTCCAGATGACATTTAAATAGGAATTTTGTAACTCTTAGATTTCAAGAGTATGTAATTTCCTTTTCATGTTAATGTAATAGTAGGAACCCCAGATCGGAACCTCGACGGAACTTCACTCGACACTCCCTCTAAGAATACTATATTATTCTTCTTTCACTTGAACTACACGTGACTTGATTCCCTTATAACACGGGATATGTAGACTGCCTAAAACCGAGGCTGGGTTGCATCTTTTTCTTTTATCTTCTTTTCCTTTTCAAAGAATAGTGAGGTCAAAAATTAGTCACTGTGTTCATTTTCTTTGCCTGAAAACTCTTCGTGTTTCCAAGCAAAGAGGGGCATGCTGTGAACAACTAATTTTTGACCACACCCAAATTCTATATTATTTTGGTGTAAATATTTCTTTTATGTCTAATCTTAATACTTTAAATTTTTATCTTACTCTTAATAGGTTTTATTTAAGAAAATTAAAAACTACAAAAAAAAATATAAATATATGTTTTGTTCCTATGTTTAAATAGAAGAATATATATATATATATATATATATTTCTTCTAATTTAAATGTAAGTTATAGTAGTATTTTTTTTAAGCATAATTTAAACTTTAGTATAAAATAGTGAGTTTCTTATTTATATAGTTTCTTCTTAAGTCTAAAAGTAAGTTGGTTAGTGTATATATATATATATATATATAATACTATTTTTAAAAAAAATATTAAAAAATAACACTCCCACTACATCACATTCCCCTCAAACCTCCCACTTCTCACTCAATGCACACACACGACACTATGCACGTTGCCTCCAAATGGGGGGAACAAGAACAAACTGCCAAGATTTTTCTATATAAAGAAGGCAAAAGAACGAAAAAAAATAAAAAATTTTAAACGAAAAGGAGGAGAAAAAAAAAAGGCAGCAAATCCTTCCCCAAACATCAGTAGCTTTCACCATTTTTACAACCATGAAAAGCTCACTATCCCTCACTAAAAATCAGCAATAAAGCACCATTAAGGCCACCCAAAAGGTCACCAATTTTCTCCATCAAACCCAGCAGCTTTCTAGCCTCGAAANTTTATGTCTAATCTTAATACTTTAAATTTTTATCTTACTCTTAATAGGTTTTATTTAAGAAAATTAAAAACTACAAAAAAAAAAAAAAATATATATATGCGTGTGTGTGTGTATAAACTTGGTTTCTTCTAATTTGAATGTAAGTTATAATAGTATTTTTCTTAGCATAATTTAAACTATAGTGTAAATATTAGGTTTTCTTATTTATATAGTTTTCTTTAAATCTAAAAGTAAGTTTTTTTATATATATACAGACACACACACACACACACACACACACACACACACACACACATATATATATATATATATATATAAATAATATAAATAATAATAATAATAATAATAACACCCAACTTCCCCACTTTCCCACTTCACCCAACCTATCCCTCACGTCTCCCTTCACAAATTCACCCCACTTCCCCACTATTCCTTTCCATTAACACACGGACAATATCAGATTCTAGGATTTTTTTTTATATAAATAGTAAAAGCTTTAAAGAGAAAAAAGGAGAAGATACAAAAAAAAAAGAAAAAACAACTGCTAACTTCCATTAAAATACCCGTGAAGTTTCAGCCATTACTGACCAAGAAACTAGCAAGAAAATCTCAAAAATCAGTCCAAAAACAACCCATCTTTTTTTGTGAAAACAAAAAAATAAAATAAAAGGGGAGTGAGAGGTTGAGTTGAAGTAGATGTATGGCGGGTCCGATCAAGGATGCCAAGTCCGTTCGATATTCTCGCTTTTGTATTTTTGCTGCGTTATTAGCTTGCGGTTATTTGAGTGTTCTAATGGAGACTTTGTAATACAAAAGAGAGTTTTACTTTAAAGGTTCNCAAAAAAAATGAAAAAATGAGTTTGGAGATAGATTTTGTTCAGTAGTTTCCTTCGATAGTTTTGTTTCCATGATGTACGTGCTTAAAAAGTCTTTACATGGTTTCCTTTAATTCTCTATTGTATTAATGCTAAGTTTATTTAGTTAGTTGCTTCTTAATCACATGCTTTCTTTGTTCTCCTTAAGTCCATTTGCTCCTAACTTCATATAGCTAATTTGTTGTTCTATTTGTATCATTTTATAGTTAGTTTACAGAATCTTTAAGGGAAAGGTTATTAACTAAGACAAAAAAAAAAGTATAGTAAGTTTAAGGCAATAATCTGTCAATTTTATATCTCTAGGTCTAATCCTTAAATACAGTTTTAGTAATTTCTTATCAAATAAGTTATATCACTCTTCCACAAATTGATATCCATAATTCATAGGCTTTACAATAATCTCAAACCTAGGTAAATAATTCATATATGTTAGAATGCTTTAAGCATGCTCTTACTTAATCGAGTTATCGTGATTGTGTATACATTCATGTGACAAAATTACAAGTTCCAAAATTAAAACCAAGGTTTGTGTTTGTACAACTTTGGCAAAACAACCCTCATAATAATATAAACTATAAATAAATATCACGGATATGAAAGAGACAAATAAAAGAAATCCTCTAAAACACTAGAAAACTTTAGATGTACTTTAAATATTGGCCCATGTGTTCATACCCGAACCTTGGATTGATATGCTTAAGTAATAAAAGGGTCATGTGCGCATTCTCGCGTCTCGATGCCTTTAAATTTAAAATAATGATGTTATAATCATGTGTACGTTCTGTACCTTGGTTTAACATTTAATTTCAAAGAAGTACCTTGTGTGCGTACCGCATCTTGGTGAACACATAAAAAAAATTACAATAATTAATTAAGCGGTAGTAGGCAAACCATAATCAATAAAATATAAGAATATCCAATAATTGATTTAAGCCGGACATTAATCAATAAAAGCGACCGTGCTAGAACCACAGGACTCGAGGGGTGTCTTACACCTTCCCCTCGGTCAACAGAATTCTTTACTCAGTCTTCTATTTTCGTAGACCATAAATTAAGAGTCAAATCTTCCTTTTGATAAGGGATTCAAAATAAAAGGTGACTTGGAACACCAAAACTCAATTCCAAGTGGTGACTCTGAATAATAAATAATCTCTTTTCAAAACGTCACTTTTATTGGAAAAACTCTTCTAACTCAACCTCGTAAAAGGGGTGTGTGGCAAAAAGAGGTGTGACAGCTCTGGCGACTCTGCTGGGGAACTATTAATAAGAATTCGAGCAATAATCTGTCAATTTTACATCTCTAGGTCTAATCCTTAAATACATTTTTTAGTAATTTCTTATCAAATAAGTTATATCACTCTTCCACAAATTGATATCCATAATTCATAAGCTTTACAATAATCTCAAACCTAGGTAAATAATTCATATATGTTAGAATGCTTTAAGCATGCTCTTACTCAATCGAGTTATCGTGATTGTGTATACATTCATGTGACAAATTACAAGTTCCAAAATTAAAACCAAGTTTTGTGTTTGTACAACTTTGGAAAAACAATCCCAATAATAATATAAACTATAAATAAATATCACGGATATGAAAGAGACGAATAAAAGAAATACTCTAAAACACTAGAAAACTTTAGATGTACTTTAAATATTGGCCCATGTGTTCATTCCCGAACCTTGGATTGATATGCTTAAGTAATAAAAGGGTCATGTGTGCATTCCCGCGTCTCGATGCCTTCAAATTTAAAATAATTATGTTATAATCATGTGTACGTTCCGTACCTTGCTTTAACATTTAATTTCAAAGAAGTACCTTGTGTGCGTACCGCATCTTGGTGAACACATAAAAAATAATTACAATAATTAATTAAGCGGTAGTAGGCAACCATAATCAATAAAATATAAGAATATCCAAGAATTTATTTAAGCCGGACATTAATCAATAAAAGCGACCGTGCTAGAACCACGAGACTCGAGGGGTGCCTTACACCTTTCACTCGGTCAAAAGAATTCCTTACTCAGTCTTCTGTTTTCGTAGACCATAAATTAAGAGTCAAATCTTCCTTTTGATAAGGGATTCAAAATAAAAGGTGACTTGGAACACCAAAACTCAATTCCAAGTGGCGACTCTAAATAATAAATAATCCCTTTTCAAAACGTCACTTTAATTGGAAAAACTCTTATAACTCGACCTCGTAAAAGGGGTGTGTGACAAAAAGAGGTGTGACAGTAATAGCACGCAATAGAATCCGTGACCAACACACGCTTTAATTACCTTCACGGGGTGGGAGGGGTAGAATATGGATATGATGACACATGCACTAATACCACGTGTAGCCCCTCTTCGAGGAATGATTACCGGATATTGTATTGATGTATCCATATTATTATAAACCTAGGATACTTGTATACGATAGTTCGTAATTACCCCTACTGTTTTTCTAAACACCTGTATGCTTAAGACTTAAATCCCCTCGTATTTGATCCTTTACTTGTTATTTGCTATTTGTACAAATTCACGAAACCATTTGGCCGGGAACCACACTTGTGGATCCTGAGGGATGCCTAATACCTTCCCTTTAGGATAATTTCAAGCCCTTACCCAAATCTCTGGTTAGCAACGTCGTTGTAATTAAACCCCTTAGGTGCCCTAACGCACCGTTAAAATCGTTAGGTGGCGACTCTTCAAAATATGCAAACCCCTTTCCCAAAAGGAAAGAGTTGTCCCAACCAATGTCATGAATCCGATCTTCCGCTAAGGAGGAGGAAAAAAAGGGTGTGCAACAATTTACCCGTCGCGAACACTTTGATTGTTGCCACGAATTTTATCACGAACAAGTAGCCTTGATCTTGAACGCCTTGTATTTGATTTGACTTCATTCTTGATCTTGAACTTGATTTATTCTTCATTCTTGAGCTTGAACTGATTTGTTCTTCTTTTTCTAACTTGAACTTGAACTTGATTGCTTGAAGCTTGAAACTTGTAGAGAAATTTGCGGCGTTTGATCCACGAGCTCTCTCTTGCTTCTTGTTATAACTTCTGGTGGTTTTTCTGGGTTATGAAAACCCCTATTTATAGTTGTGGAAGGGAAGAGTTATGATAAGAACAAACTCTTTCCGACCAATCAAATTGAAGTGTGACAAGGCCGCATTTGATTGGCCAGACCATGTCACTTACACAAGTGGCACGGTTTCATAGGCCTTTTAATGTGACTTGGCATGCCTTGTTATTTTGACACGTGGCATGATCCTATTGGCTCTTCCGTTTGATTTGGCATGCCACGTCATTTGACACGTGACACCAAACTGGGCCTCTAAGAAGATGGCATATTGGGCCTAATGAAGTGGGCTCATCACTTGTAGCCTAATGAAGTGGGCTCATCACTTGTAGCCCAATTAAATGGACAATGGATTAAGACTTATTTATATATATATATATATATATATATATATATATATATATATATATATATATATATATATATATATATATATAT
>ML415057.1:11881-26297 GCA_005239525.1 Nicotiana knightiana
TTTTTTTTTTTTTTTAATGTAAGTACTAGATCATGAATTCTATACTAAAGTGAAGATCACGTACTATAGGCATATAAATTTTATTAAAATTAAATCCATAAAAGAATTTGGATTATATTATAAGTTCAAGATATATTGGTCCAGATTAATATTACGGGCTAATATAAGAGATATATATATATATATATATATATAATTCTCTTATATTAGCCCGTAATATTAATCTGGACCAATATATCTTGAACTTATAATATAATCCAAATTCTTTTATGGATTTAATTTTAATAAAATTTATATGCCTATAGTACGTGATCTTCACTTTAGTATAGAATTCATGATCTAGTACTTACATTAAAAAAAAAAAAAAGACAACCGGGTGTACTAAACTCCCACTATGCGTGGGGTAAGGGGAAGGGCCGGACCACAATGATCTATTGTACACAACTTTACCTTGCATTTCTGTAAAAACATGTTTCCACGACTTGAACCCGTGACCTCCTGATCACACGACAACAACTTTACCGGTTACTCCAAGGCTCCCCTTCAAAATTCCTCCGTGCATGGTTACTGAATGAAAGGGCATAAGCAAGGGACATAATAGTGGTGTCATAGTCATGTTATATACTACAAGAAATCGGCCTTTTGTGGCAACCAAAGTTGCTATAAAAGACCAGAAAGTCACCACAAAATGTTTTTTAGAGGCGATCATAGGCTTGCTCCAAGAATTATAGGATGATATGCATCGTACTATTATTAAAATATGTTTATTTTGTTTTTTCATTTATGCTGTGAAGGATTCAAAACTACTTAGATTTGAATTCGCAAATAAACCAAGAAAAATAAGACTTTGGCTTGTGCGGTAAAAAAACTAAGAATTCATGTTATATAGCCATTAGTGTAAGCAATTTTTATATTATGAGGTTAATTTTACTTGTTGTACTAGGTAAATTGACTTATTTTCAAGATTACAAATCTCACATTTTACGAAGTTTACCTATAGATTTATATCGTTGACCTAATAATATATTTTTTAAATAAAAAAACAGAACTTCTAGCTGAAGAAGTTTCACGTTTGAAACAAAGAAGTTAAATAAATGACCATATTCAAGGAGACAAGGTAAGTTATATCATTATTGTAAACCATTGATCTCATTTATAATTCTTTACAAAGGATGAAAAAAGTTCGAGTCTGAGGTCCACACTTATATAGGCAATAACTACAAGGGGCAGGACAAGAGGACAGGGTAGAGCCATAGACGCACGTTTTAGAGTAGTAGTAAATGGAAAAATAGAGAGGCAATATTATTGGTATCTTTCTTTATCTATGGAAATGATAGCACTTAAAATAACATAGGTTTATATGCTCTCATTGTCACGCCAGGTCGTTAATTAAATGGGTACATTTCATCATCCCCATTTCTTGGTTCAAAGTTATCTCAATTTCTGAAAGCAACATCAGAACAACCCCACAATTCTTGTGGTCCGATAATTACTGCTAGATAGTCCAAACCTCTTCCCCTGGTCTGCCTATTTAGGGTTTGTGAATGAGGATTGAAAATGGTGGAGAACATTTGCAAAGGCGGCATGCATATATAGAAAAGACTAAAGAGAGAATTAGTGCCTTGCAAAGAGGATTCTTACAGTTGTGGAAAAGGACTATCACCATTTTCAAGAATACTCTCCCCATGAAGAAGAAAGATCAGATGGACAATTTAATATAAAAAACAAAGAAAATTGTAATTAAGTGCGTTGAGATGGATAATATTTATCCACTCTTAACCAGTAACCTCATAATTTTTAAAAAAAAAAATTTAATTCCAACGACCCGGGCTTTCACCTCCCGTGGAGACGGGGGTTTGGCATTGACCCCGACTTAGTTTATTATAAAATCAAGAAAAGATGCAATAGGAGGGGGACATAAAACCAAAACCTCCCGATAAATTACATAATTAAAAATCTATAATTAAAACATATCTAATACATATAGCAGATCCAATAATTTTTTCCGTATGGTCATAGATCTGTTATATGTGCAAAAAGAAAATAAAACTCTTTTCGCCTCATTGTGTACATAAAAACACTTTAAAGGCATACAAATAAAGTTAGCTACCTTACATAAAAAAGCAGACTATCATCTCGCAACAAAATGGTTCTTGACAACCTTATGTCTTAGATTAGGCAATTATATCTTGTCAAGTTTATAATATCCAAAAGCCTGCTTAGGGACATTAATATCATTGAAGATCATAACTCATGTATCTCATGGCTCCATTTAGCGAGCATGTTTGCCACATTATTAGTTTCTCTGCAGCAATGCCTAATAACACTATTGTGAGTTTGTATGAGTTGTTGTGCCTCTTTGATGATACTATCGATATGCCAGGGCGGTTTCAAAGTATTGTTCAACATATCGATTACCAGTTTGGAGTCACATTCAAGCATAGTTCTATCATATCCATTTAAGTGACACAATTGCAAACCTAACAAAGCAGCTTTAGCTTCTGCCATATTACTAGTACCACGCGCTAAACTTTGTGAGGCCATAATCATATTGCCTCTATGATCTCTTAACCAATAATCTCATATTCAAATTTTGAGTAGGGCGAATTGAATGAAATTTCTGATAGTAAATTAATGGGTCATACATAACGGGAATCTGACTTAATCTAGTCAATTTAAACCAAAAATGGATAAGAATAGAGAAGACAGACAAAAAAGAGACTCATTGACTAGGGTTTCAAGGGAGTTCTCACTTCTCTTGAACATAAGTGGCAAGTACAAGCACAAAGCCAATTTTCATCGACTAAAGATGAATAAGATGTAGGGTGTGGTGGGTGGGAAGGTGAGGAGGAGGCATGTGGTTGGAGATGCTAAACCTATCTAAAAGTTATTTGGCTCCAAACATCTAAATCCATCTCTATCACTTTGGAGACGGAACCAAAATTTGAAGCTTACGTGTTTAAATTTCAGTTTTTTTTAAGTTACCGAATTCAAAATTAATAATTTAATATATTCAACAAACTTTAAAATAAATTAATAGATCAGTTACTAAGTTTGACCGAACTTGTAACAAGCAAACTGGCTCCACCCTAATAACTTTCTAACCTCACAATGACATATATGGACTAATTAGGCACAAAGTCATGTTGATAGAAAGAGATAGTACAGAGGATGAAGAAAAAGGTAGGGGGAGAGAGATGGGGTGAGTGGGGAAAAGATAGGGTTCTCTTTTTAGTGAAAGCGACATGGTCTGAGAACCCTAGGTCAAAAGTTGCATAAGCATCTACAGGCTTCTTCACTCCCTTACTACTAATATGCTCTCATTAAGGCTTGAGGTTTAGTTCGTTCAAATTGTGGTTTAATTTATGGTATCCCCTCAAATGAAATAACTGTCCTTGTCGAGGTTAGACAATCACCACTAAAAAATCTGGTTTTAGTGACGGACAAATTCTGTAGCTAAACAAAATAATTCGTCGCTAATCTCATTTAGCGACAGATTATCACGAAATTTTGCTAGCTACAGGCGATTTAGCGACATGCGTTCGTAGCTAATTCCAGTTTTTTTTGGTAGTGCGTACTAGTTTCAAACTCAGTCACCCCATTATTCTACTCTCCTTTACAGTCGAGATTCAAAGGCAGAATGGTAGCACTCAAGCTGTTTTCAATTTACTTTAATTTGATTAGGACATTGCCAAGAAAATGAAGCTTTTCTTTTTTCTTTTTATTCGTCAATTTTTTTTTAGTTTAAGTAATATACAATGCTATTAGCCATACATGTATATTCTTATGTTATCGGGTTAAGTTATCTTACAACATGTAATTTTTCGTAGTAGGCAAATACAGTAACCTAAAAAAATAGAATAATAACATACTGTACTGATGCTGCAAAAAGAATGCAAAAATTCTTTTCACTATAGTATTATACATAATTTAAATTCATTTTTGAATGTGTGGAGGGCAAAGAAAGGTGACTGGTCTAGGGTTGTGGAAATCAGGTGGGAGAGAGAATGGTATTTGTCTCTGTGTCAGCTGATATCACGTGAAGAAGCGCAATAAGAAGTCCTTCGTATCCATTCACTTCCCAAAAATACCGGCATTACTACAAATATATATATATATATATATACTACTGTCCTTTGCTTTCTCTATCCCCATCTTTGCTGCTACTATTTCCTTTCCCCTTCCAACTTTTTTGCTTTAGAATTGTAAAGATGGAGGGAATTGTGGTTCTTTTTGTATCTGTATAATTTTTCCTCCAAACACTATGTCTGTCTTTCTCAAGCTCCAGTTGTAGCTAGCTTAATGCTTAGACGCGCCCGCGCGCACACACTAGAGATCTGCAATCTATATAGATATTCACAAATCAAAAACCACATAGACATTGTATAGCGAGAGCTGTCGTTCTCAAGCAGAAAAAATGATATGATTTCATCAGCATGTAGTCAACCAAATAGTTCAAGTCTAGTCTTTGCTTCCTGATCTTTCTAATTACTGTATAAATAGAGCCACAAGGACATAGAGTTGAGAAAATAAAAGACAAAAAAAAAAACCCACCCAAATCTAGCTACTTAAGCGAATGATGATGACTCTCTCTCAGTAGTCTTAACTCTTAATACCCTTGTTTTCCTTCTTGTACTGCAGTTTGATTAGTTAATTAACCAAATCAAAAGATGTTTTAACTGTGTTTTATCCGCCTTTCTCAAGATCTATCTTAGTCCCACCACATAGCTCCCTCAAGCTACAGCTGCAAAATATATACTATATATATATATATAACAAATGTATCCGCCAAGCAACAGCTGCAACTACAGCCCCATTTTCAACATCACTTCTCCTTGTATGCAATATGGAGACGAACTATTCTTCCAATATTATCATGACCATTACCTCCAACAGCAACAAGTACCCTTTATGGAAGATCAGATCAGTATTGACATCTTAGCTGACAACACCGAGATTGTTACTAATCCGTTAAATTGCACTGATAGTGTAAAAGTTCTTTACCACACAGAAACTGCTACCAACAGTCAGAGTCCAAAATCAAGTGAAGAAAGAGTAGAAGGCAGCGAAAATAAAAGACATGACATGAGCAGCACCATTAGTATTATTCATGGACGGAAAAACAAGAAATGTTCCAATAAAGATCGACATAGCAAGATTAACACTGCTCATGGCCTCAGAGATCGAAGGATGAGACTTTCCCTTGATGCAGCTCGCAAGTTATTCAGTTTGCAAGACATGTTAGGGTTCGATAAGGCAAGTAAAGCTGTAGAATGGTTGCTTAACAAATCGGAGTCTGAAATCGAAGAGCTAGCCAAAGGCAATAAAGGAAGAGAAGCCCTTCCTAAACAAAGCTGCAGTACTACTAATGGAATTGGTGCAATTAGTACTGCAATATCCTCTATTTCTGAGTGTGAGGTTATATCAGGAACTGATGAATCTTCCTCTATTACTGATAAAAAGAAGCTAGAAACTGCTAAAGGACCCTCGAAAAAGAAGGCTAAAACTGTTCGTAGAGCTGCATTTGATCCTCTTATTACAAAAGAATCGAGGGATCAAGCAAGGGTTAGGGCTAGGGAGAGAACAAAAATCAAGAAAAGCCTTGGTAAATCCAAAGAGAACAGTGCTGATGACTGTAGTTTGGTGGATAATTATGGAGATTATTGGAGTCAATTTAGTATCTTCAACTATCAGCAAAATGCAGTGGGAATTTCCCATGATTAGGTGGGTTCAATAATTAAACAACATGATTTTTGAGGATTTCAATAGATGATTGTTTGTTTGTATATATTCACCAGCTTCTGATTATGTGGTTACTGTTTTTGTTTTTTTATTTATTTATACTACAGCAGCAATTCACAGACTTCCAATTTTGTGGGAATAAGCTGTGGGAAGCCTAGGGCAAAGGAAATTTTTTCAGGCACAGAAACCTTCTTCAATTTGTGCTACTCGGCCAGAAGAACGTTGATTGATTCTCTGTTGGTAATGTAAAATAATCTGTACTTCATTTGTTCTCTTTGTGAAATTCTTTTCTAGTCTGTACATAGCGCTATGTCTTTTTATTTTAATTTTTAAATCAAACCACCATATAGTATTGATGGAGCTTATTGAAACAAAGATCAATACATAAAAAAACGTTGGGAAACACTAGGCCAAAGCCCCAAGGGATCAAAATTTAATTTGGAAAAAATGAGAGAAACTCAATTCTTTATAGGCTAGCCATTCCTAAGGGCTTTTGCATGTATATATAGATAGAACACATCCTTGATCCTCCCTAGGTTTGAATCAGTGTGCAGATATAACAATTTTGCGATTCTCATTTTCCATAAGTAGTACGACTCACAGATCCTTTATTCTTGATCAAATAAATAAATTTAATCATGTGAAACATAGATATATGCACAATGGAATAAATAATGTCAATCTGGCATGATGATGACAACGTCGATATCTGTGACCCCAACTTTGTTTGAGCCTAAGGTGTAGTTGTTGATGCACAATGATATTTTTACTTTGTTCACTCTTTAAGCATTTGTAGTTATGCAATTTTGTGTATGCACTAGGTCTATGAAGTTTCTAAAAAGAAGTCAATTTTTTTTTCTATTTGTCTTGTGTTGTGTTGGTACTCTCATTTTAGTGCGACACATTTTTCAATAGCTATGGTTTAACACAGAACTGTTATATGCATATTCCTGACCACAAATTTTTGAAACCCAACCTACTGATTCTTTTTCGTTGTTTTAAGTCCAATTTAACATGCTGTGTAAACCCTAGCTAATTCGAAAAGTTTACAAGATATGCATTTAGCTCATATAATCCTGAACAAATACGAACCACTTAAAGGGGCAAAGAAACTAGAGTAGGAGCTTAAATGATCATTACTAGCGGGGTGTCAAACAGGCGTGTCGGATCAGATATGATTCGGACGAAAACAGTTAATTCAACAAACGGATAAATTATTCGATCTGAACCATATTCATACGGATGAAAATCGGGTTATTCGATCACTTTTGGGAGAATTCCTAGTCTCCCAAACTTGAGGAACCCCCAATTTGAAACTTTACAAATGTAAGTTAAACTCATTAGTTATCCACTAGTTATCCATTTGGTTATCCATATACCAAGTGGATAATATGGTTCTTATCCATATTTGACTCGTTTTTAAAAAGTTCATTATCCAACCCATTTTTTATTAGATAATATGGGTGGATAGCTATTTTTTTTAAACCATTTTGCCACCTGTAATTACTGATATCAAGATTCAAGATAGTAGCTTGAAATTATGATTTAAATATGATGCTATAATCAGGAAGATTTTTGTATCATCAGTTGTTTTTGACCTTCAAATGGCAAAAGGTGGTATCCTTATATATAGCTTCTAGTATTGCTTAGTTTCTTTACTCCTTATGACTAAATTCATTTGCTCTAGTTCGTGCAACTGTTCTCAATTCATCCAGCAATTATACTTAGTGAAAGGACAATTTCGATTTGGCCAATCTAACTAATGTGTGATTAAGGGGCATGAATATGGCAGCCATTTGTCCACCACTTTATTTCAATCAATCCCTCTCCAGATTTAATGTATTAAGCCTCACGGAGATGAAGCTTAGGTTTAACCGACTCAAAGATACTTTAAGCATAGTGTAATATTGTCTTTTTTGGGCTAAGTGGTTTTCTTTAAAAAATTTCACACCATTGAAAGATTCTTATATCTTATATGTAGGCTCCTAATTTTTTCAGCTACAGATGTGGGACTTTGTTCGCACATTCAAGAGTCTCCCTCTCAAACTAAGTTCCACGTGGCTCATCACTGTGATCCACGGGACTCCCCTTCCCACTAAGTTTCACGTGTTCCATTACCACGATTCACGAGTCAACTTTCGAGATTCACTGTATGTCACCCATATCATTAGAGTATTTATGGCAACCGAAGCTTGCAACTAGTTTCTTGTGTGCGCGTCTCGTAACGCGTAAGGGCAAGTAAACCGAGCCCGCCACCATCACTCAGTCATCACCATATTTGTCGCGTCGAACTTGGGCTCTAATACTAATTGTTGGGCTAAATTATTCCAAAGATATTCTTAACATGGTGTAATATTGTCCGCTTTGAACCTAGTCCGCACAATTTTTTCCAAAAGGTCGCACACTGTTAAGAGATTCCCACATCTTATACATAGGCTCCTAATCTTTTCTGCTACCAATATGAGACTTTGTAGCACACAAAGCACATAGAGATATAAACGGTCCTTGTTCTACTTAGAGCATTTCTGAGCTAGCATTACTTTCTGAAATTAATGAAAGGTTGACAGAAGGTAACAAAATTCCTCCCTTTGCAATAATTTGCTTCCGTAGGTCGAAAAGTGGATAATGTTTTGTTATATTGAGGATGATTTACGAGGTTTACATTCGTAGTATTTGATAATCTTAACGAGGAGTCGCATCTGAGTGACACCAGTGTCCTACCTAATACAGAGTAAAATGAAAAGATGTTGCTATTGTCAAGATATGCTGTTACCTCCTAATGATTTACTGATTTAATTACTACCCATTGAATCCTTCAAAAATCGATACTATTTAGGTAGATGATCAGCTAAATTATAATTAGTTTAGCTTAATACATGTAAAAAAAAAAAAGGTAGCCCTGGTCCGGTGAAAGGCCGGACCACAAGGGTCTATTGTACGCAGTCTTACCCTGCATTTCTACAAGGGCATGTTTCCACGACTTGAACCCGTGTTCACATGACAACTTTATCAGTTACGTCAAAGCACCCTTCAAACTTAATACATGTAAATGAAAGTTATATTCTCATCTAGTAATCTCCTCCTCATTTCTCCTTTCGAGTCAATCCGTTTAGATACATTATGAAAAAAAAAATTTGAAAATTTTTAGTGCTAATTTTGTATTGAAAAACAAGCCTTGAAACCTTGTTGTCGGTCTTTCTCCAAGTCAATTTGTTTAGAGAATCATTAAATCTTGAATGGGCGTGATGAAAAAGAAAGGAGAAAGGCAGTGGGCAGGTTAAACGAACCAAGAAAGAATAGTACAAAAGTGGGGAGCAAGAAATGAAAATATCCACACAGGTCTCAAATTATTATCCTCTTTCACTATCCATCGATTTTTAGTTCTTAAAAATATATCTTGAATATATATGGTAAAACTTCTCTATAACAAGGTCATTTATTCCGATACTTTTTTACCGTTGTAGTGAAGTACGAACGTCTGACTCTCTCATTCTCGCTTTCTATATATATATGACAAGGACATATATGCAAACTTTTAAAAAGGAATTTTTACATTTTTATACACTATTTGAAACTTTATTATCCTCTCTAATCAAGTTTCAATTTAGTTACATACTATATACAATTTATCAATTATATACACTTTAGGAATTATATAAGTATCCTTTTATATTAGGAATCAATTATTTTCAATCCTTATTCACTCTCCCTCATGCGCTCTCTCTCTCTCTCCTGCACTCTCAGTCTCCCTCTCTCTCCTACGCTCTTTCTCTATCTCTCAATTCCTAAATTCTGTATTGCAAAGCAAAGGAAAAGAGAGCAGCAATTCCATGCTTATTGAAATTCCTGCAATGTAGAGCTGAAGGTGTTGCTCAATTGGCGTTCAAATTCCAGTAATGTTGCACAATTGGTATAATATACTTATGAATTTTTTGTAAAGTTATAGTAAAATTGTAGGTAAATTGTATAATGTTGTTTATATATATATATATTGTATTTAAGTTGTATGATATTGTAGTTGTATATAACTAGGTACAAATAATGTATGAAAGTTGTAGATAAGTTGTATAATTAGTTGTATGAAATTTATTTTTACTATGTATAAATCAAATACAAAATATACAAAAGACATATTGTATAAATTTTGTATAAAATTAAATTTTAAGTTGCTTGTATATAACTGGGTATAAATAATGTATGAAAGTTGTATAATATATAATTAATTGTATGAAATTTATTTTTACTATGTATAAATCAGATATAAAATATACAAAAAACATATTGTATAAAATTTGTATAATTATCTTTAAGTTGTATGGTATTGTAGTTGTATTTAACTATGTAGAAACAACATATAAAAGTTGTAGATTAGTTATGCTTTTACATTGTGCTTTTAAGCTCTTTGCCTAAACGTGTTAAAACTGTTTAAAACATTACTTAATTTCATGAAATACCTTGCAACTTAATTTAGATCGACTTCTCCGATCCTATCTAGTGTAAACCTCTTCGTCCTCCTTAGTCGTCCTTAGTCGAGTGCTCTAATAATTAAACTAAATGCTTTCAGCTCGCACATACAAAGAATCATTACATCCTTTTGTCCTGCTACCTTACCTTATATAAACAAGCTCTCTAAGGCTTTCTGATATCATTCTCCCTATTTTGATATATTTTATTTTCTAAGAACATGTGATAATTTAATTTGCTTGATCATCCAGCTCCCCCCAAATAAAAGAGATTATTAGATGATGGAGGGAGGAGGAAAAAAGGCTTCAATAATTCAATTATTTTTGTTACTTCGTTAATATGACCACCCAAATTGCAGTAATCTTTGTATCTATGCATTTAATTGATTCCCATATATGAAGCGGAAGAAAAATAAGGAAAGAGAAGAAGAAAAAAAAAAGGAAAATTGTGTAACTGAATCCCTTGATTGAAGGCACTAATAATGAATTGGGAGGCTTTTAAGGTGGAACATATATATTTTCTAGATAAAACTTGTTTAGGCCAGGTAATTAACCAAACATTGACATTTTTAATAATAAAATTTCAAATAATGTATAGAAACGAAAAAACCCTTTAAAAATGACAAAGATAGATATTAGGATCTTTGTCACACCTGCTCATAGCTTCAGGTAACTATGATGAGATTTTGGGAGTTTTTTTTTAATTAAAATATATATAGAAATAATTATGCCTCAATTAAATAATTAATTACAAGTTATTAATTAGCATGGATATATGGATCCTCATTATCTATTTTGCTCTTTGTAGACCGTTTCATGTTAAGTTTCAATATTCAAAAAATAATCACACTTCCTAATAAGAAAGAAGAGGAATTATCCATAATGTTGTAGAAAAACAAATAATATCACCGTAATTAGTTGCATAAGATCAAATTGATGACTTCATGTAAGGAAGAGACAAAGAAATTACCTAAATCGTGTGTGCAATTAAAATGCCAATCCCTTTAAACGTGAGATCTACTAAGATTTTCATACAATGATATTAAATATTTATAAAATGAATAAAAAAACTTAAAATGAATATTTAATGAAAGATATATATATAGTTCAATGTTATTGTGTTGATTGGTGTTTCCATAGATATACATGTAGATCTTCCTATCCTAAAAGTATATTAGTAGAACTCTTTACTCCATCGTAGCCTGTAGGTAGCCAATTTTCACGGGTGAACTGCACATATATCCGTGAATATTCTGAATTTTTGTTGTTGCAAATTTCATGTTTAACAAGTGGTATTCCTCGTTTGCCCATAGGTTACACTTTTTTAACTTTTATACTTGAGTTCTACAGCGGTCAAAAGTTAAAAACCACCTTATAAAGTATCATATTTCTGCTATTTTTTGAATTTTCACGATGGGCTAGCATTCCAAAGTAGGGCCAGGTCCAATGTAGGCCCGGCAATATGAGAAAATAGCATGGTATGACAACATATAAAGAGAAGTGGTAATATTTTAGCCCTTATATTAGGTTTGACAAAAGTAACCCGAAATAATTGACATTATAAAGCCAAATCCAAAATAACCCTACTTTCTTGTTTATTCTCTCCCCCCATATTTCTTCTTCAATTAATCTTTTTTTTTTCTTCTTCTTCTTCAGTCTAGCTAATTTTCTTCTTCAATCTGGATTTAAAATGGCACGTGTTATTTGATAATGTTTGGGATGTTGTAATGGTTTAAATACATTTTTCTATTAAGTTTAGATCTTTTCATCATGACAACAATTCTTTAAAAAGATTTTTTTGAATCTAGTTTTCCTTGTCTTCATCTGATTCTTACTTTGTTCGATTTGATTTTGTATCTTTTTGGCATAATCCAATTCTCTTCTTCTTGTTAAAAAGATAATATAGGTGTTTGAGGTGGTGTATATCTATGTATATCATCGTGTGTACCCGTGTGTATATCATATTGTATATCATGATATACATTGTTACTGCAATTTTTTTTTATTGATCAAGAAGGAAGATAATTTTTTATATAACATCTTTAGAGCAGGTTTTAAAATATAAAAATAATATATATAATTATAGAAGTAAATAAAATTTGATATAAAAAGAAAGAAAATAAATTTTTGATATACATTCGATGTGTTATACACTGTGATATACAAGTAATATTATTATTTTTATTATGATATACATTGATAAAATGGAAACAATAAATGTTAAATAACTATATATATGATTTCATATTTTAGATATACACAAAAGAAAAATAAAATTTTAATATACATATTGATATACACAAGGAAGAAGAAAATATTGTGATATACACATTATTGTTGTGATAATTTGATGTCAATATCTATAACTAGGGCTATTTTATACTAATTATATGAGTACGTTATCACACCATGCCAAAATCCATCAATCCTCTTAATGTCGATTGATGAGTCCAAAATGAGAAAATCACACAATAACTGGTCTAAGAATATTTCATTCTCATAATAAAGAAATAGATTAGAATTGACTTGATTTACCGGTGGTAAGTGAAAAATAATTACAGTTTCAAAAGCAATCGAAATAACCATTTCTTCATGTAAAGATAAAATTTGAACAAAAATGTCGTTAAAAATCCGAAAGAATTCCAGCCTATTACGCCGGAGCTCGAATTTTTACTTATGAGAATCCAACATAATGCTGGAGTTCCAACATAATATACTAGAATTTTATATGCTGGAGCTTCATAATCCAACATATTATGCTGAAACTTTTCGTGTTTCAACTAGGGTGTTTTTGTGTAGATTTTATCTTTGCGTACAATATATAGTGACTATTTTTCAATGACTTTTAAGTGGTGGTTATTTTTCAATTATCAATCCGAAAATTGACTAGCCCGACTATTGTTACCATAATAAAGGCAGTGGACTGGTTAATCAAATGGGCCGAAGGCCTACATGCACTGTGACCTTGCCTTGAGACAGCTAAAAATATAGTGAACTATCCAATTTATTTTAGAAATTTTTGCTATGAATGATTTGACGAAAAGCAGGAAAAAATAATGAGTGAAACATGAGACTGACCTGAAACATCAACTGCAGTCTCTGGTCCATCGTCTATTGGTGTGTGTGTTCCCAGGAAGAGAATGAGAGCAAATCAGTGAAGGTAAATTGAGTGAAAGAATGGAAGAAGCTGAAAAAAGAAAAAATGCAGGGATATATGCTAGTACTAGGAAATTAAAGAAAATGAAGTTTGCTTTTTGATCTGAAAACAGTAAATGAAGTAGAGAAAATAGCTCGGGACAAATCCCCAAAAAAAAGATTACATCAATCAGCCTTCTACATCAGTCCCTCCCCGACACTTTCCTAATATGTACTCACGTATATACTTTCTTCTTTTGTCTTTTCATTTTTCGTCATGCTTTTACTGTCTTTCTCCAATAACGTGTCACTTAAAGATGACATTTTGTTAAAAGAGATAACGTACTACTCTTCTAAATTCTAGAGTTATTCTTAAATTGTGTCTATAGAATGAGGGGTAGTTTGGTACAAGCAATAATGTGATATTAAATTTATAGTATGTTTGATTGGCTTTATAAATTTATACCGTCCAAATATATTATAAATTTTGTCTCAGACATAGCCTTGGATATTTCATTTTATCCTATCAAACTTGGTATTATTATATCTCACTTTTTAGGTGGGATAAATTAGTCTAGGAATTATAATTTTCGGACTATAATACTGGAATAATTTAATCCCCTGATTGTTTATATTCGACTTTAGCAGCGTGAGAGACCGAGGCATCTTTTTAAGGTATAGAAGTAAAACATATGATCATGAAACTTAATTGAGAATTTAAGACGGATTTACAAGTGGAAGGTCAACCAATTAAAGAAATAAATGTTTGAGGTCTAGTTGGATATATTGTTGGACTTTAAGCATTGGGCTTAAAAGTCTAAGAGTGTGAATTGGGAAATGATGGAAAATAAAATGGAGGGAAATGAAAATTTAAATCAAGTGAGCTTTTGTCATGAACTTTGTACCACATTGGTGAAAGACAACTACACATTAGAACAGCTCTTAAAAGGAGTTGAATAGGATGTATCCTCGCGCCGTCGTCGCTCGCTCGCTCGGCTCGACTTCGACTTCGAATTTGTCGATCGATAAGATTATTTTTGGACAAAGTTTATTTAATTAATTATTTAATAATTAAA
>ML415058.1:0-10909 GCA_005239525.1 Nicotiana knightiana
ATAAGAAATATCCGAGAAAGAATTCACCAACGGGGGGAAACCAAAACTTAGACCTTTATTATCATTATTACAACACATTGTTAGTAATTGCTAGTTTATTATCATTATCAGTAGAATTAGTAAAACATCACCAAGTTATATTAAAAAGTCTTGAGAGAATTGATTGAGTAAAAGTTGCGTATTCTGACAAATTAATTGATACGTAAATTCCCTGTGGGATCGACTCTGGGCGTAATACCCCGGATTATATTTGCAACGCCCGCTTAGTCTTTTATTAGACATAGTTGAGCGTGATCACATACTCAGACGACTCGTCCAGTTCACCGTGGTGCATCGACTGGCCATGGTTCGCACAATTATCAGCAAGGTCACTCATCTCTCAGTGCCCTTCCAGCTCAGAGTTCATCTCGTGCTCCATCGGGTTATGGCTCATCTATGCCACGTCCTTCTACTAGTTATCCCGGATCAGGGCTCCCTTCAGTCCCCACCACTAACACCAGGGAGTTATTTTGAGTGTGGGGAGTTTGGGCATGTGTGGAGGCAGTGTCCTCATTGTCAGGGAGGTCCAACGTAGTAGAGGAGTCAGGTTGCATCTTCTGCACCAGTTGCTACACCACCCGTTCATCCAGCTCGGGGTGGACCCAGTCAGCTAGAGGTTTCCCTATAGGGGAGGCTGATCAGGTGGAGGCCAGGCCCGATTCTATGCTCTTCCCGCTAGACCAGATGCCATTGCTTCAGATGTGGTGATTACAGGTATTGTCTCAGTTTGCTACAGGTATGCCTCTGTATTATTCGACCCTGGGTCCACTTATTCATATGTGTCCTCGTATTTTTCTCATTATTTGGATATGCCCTGAGAGTCTCTAGTTTCATCTATTCTTGTATCTACGCCGGTGGACTATACTATTATTGTGGACCGTGTAAATCGATCATGTATGGTGACTATTGGGAGTCTGGAGACTAGAGTGGATCTCTTGTTGCTTAGTATTGTCAATTTTGACGTGATCTTGGGTATGGATTGGTTGTCTCCATGTCATGTTGTTCTAGACTGTTATGCTAAGACCGTGGCATTGGCGATGCCAGGGTTGCCGAGGGTTGAGTGGAGCGGCTCTATAGACTATGTTCCCAATAGAGTGATTTCATACTTGAAGGATCAGCGGATGGTTGAGAAGGGTTGTCTATCTTATATGGCCTTTTGACGGATGTTAGTGCAGAGAACCCTACTATTGATTTTGTTTTGGTGGTGCGAGATTTTTCGGATGTGTTTCCTGCAGACTTGTCGGGCATGCCGCCTGACAGGGATATTGACTTTTGTATTGATTTGGTGACGGGAACTCAACCGATTTCTATTCTATCGTACCGTATGGCACCAGCTGAGTTGAAGGAATTGAAGGAGCAGCTTCAGGAACTCCTTGATAAGGGGTTTATTAGTCCTAGCATGTCACCTTGGGGTGCACTTGCCCTGTTTGTGAAGAAGAATTATGGTACTATGAGAATGTGAATTGATTATAGGCAGTTGAACAAAGTATCCTTTGTCGCGTATTGATGATCTATTTGACCAGCTTCAGGGAGAAAGGGTGTTCTCCAAGATTGATTTGAGGTCAGGGTATCACCGGTTGAAGATTCAGGACTCGGATATTCTTAAGACAGCTTTCAGACCTGTTACGGCCATTATGAGTTCCTTGTGATGTCTTTTGGGCTGACCAATGCCTCAATAGCGTTCATGCATCTGATGAACAGTGTATCGCAGCCTTATCTTGACTCGTTTGTTATTGTATTCATTGATGATCCTGGTGTACTCTCGTAGCCAAGAGGAGCATGCCCAGCATCTGAGGATTGTGTTGTAGCGATTGAGGGAGGAGAAGCTTTATGAAAAGTTCTCCAAGTGTGAGTTTTAGCTCAGTTCAATGGCATTCTTGGGGCATGTGGTGTCCAGTGAGGGTATTCAGGTGGATACGAAGAAGATAAAGGCGGTTCAGAGTTGGCCCAGACCGTCCTCATCCATGGAGATTCGGAGCTCTCTTGATTTGGCTAGTTATTACCGTCGCTTCGTGTAGGTTTTCTCGTTTATTGCATCTCCCTTGACCAGATTGACCCAAAAAGGTGCACCTTTCAGGTGGTCGGATGAGTATAAGGAGAGCTTTCAGAAGCTCAAGACTGCCTTGACCATAACTCCAATTCTAGTTCTACCATCAGCTTTGGGTTCTTATACGGTGTATTGTGATGCTTCTCGGATCCGTATTGGGTGTGTTTTGATGTAGGAGGGTAGATTAATTGCTTATTCTTCACACGAGTTGAAGCCTCATGAGAAGAACTACCTTATTCATGATTTAGAGTTGGTTGCCATTGTTCATGCGTTAAAGATTTGGAGACACTATCTCTATGGTGTGTCTTGTGAGGTATTTACATATCATTGGAGCCCCGAGTATTTGTTCAAACAGAAGGATCTCAATTTGAGGCAGCGGAGATGGTTGGAGCTGCTAAAGGACTATGACATCACTATTTTGTATCATCCGGGGAAGGCCAATGTGGTGGTCGATGCCTTGAATAGGAAGGCAGTGAGTATGGGTAGTCTTGCATTCATTCATGTTAGTGAGAGACCTCTTATAGTTGATGTTCAGGCCTTGCCCAACCGGTTTGTGAGGTTGGATATTTCGGATCCCAGTCGAGTTCTAGCTTGTGTAGTTTCACGGTCTTCCTTATCTGGTCGCATCAGAGAGCGCCAGTATGATGATCCTCATTTGCTTGTCCTCAAGGACAGGTTTCAGCGTGGTGATGCCAAAGATATGACTATTGGCGATGATGGGGTGTTGAGGATGCAGGGCCAGATATGTGTGCCCAATGTAAATGGGCTACCAGAGTTGATTCTTGAGGAGGCCCACAGCTCGCGGTACTCCATTTATCCGGGTGCCGCGAAGATGTACCAGGATTTGAGACAGTACTACTGGTGGAGGAGAATGAAGAAGGATATAGTTGGGTTGTGGCTCGGTGTCTCAATTGTCAGCAGGTAAAATATGAGCATCAGAGACTGGATGCACTGCTTCAGAGGATAGAGATTCTAGAGTGGAAGTGGGAGCGGATCACCATGGATTTCGTAGTTGGGCTCCCACGGACTTCGAGGAAGTTCGATGCTTTTTGGGTGATTGTGGATCGGCTGACCAAGTCCACGCACTTCATTCCAGTTGGTACTACTTATTCTTCAGAGCGGTTGGCTGAGACTTACATCTGTGATATTGTTCGCCTTCACAGTGTGCCGATTTCCATCATTTCAGATAGAGGCACACAGTTTACATTACAGTTTTAGAAAGTCGTGCAGCGAGAGTTTGGCACTCAGGTGGAGTTGAGTACAGCATTTCACCCTCAAATGGACGAGCAGTCCGAGCACACTATTCAGATATTGGAGGATATGCTACGTGCGTGTGTCATTGATTTTGGGGGTTCATGGGACCATTTTCTTCCACTCGCGGAATTTTCTTACAACAACAGTTATCAGTCGAGCATCCAGATGGCCCCGTATGATGCTTTGTATGGGAGGCGGTGTAGATATCCGGTGAGTTGGTTTGAGCCGAGTGAGGCTAGGCTTTTTGGTACAGACTTGGTTCAAGATACATTGGACAAGGTCAAATTGATTCAGGAGTGGCTTTGCATGGCGCAGTCTAGACATAAGAGCTATGCCGATAAGAAGGTCCGTGATCTGTCTTACATGGTGAGAAGGTTCTGCAGAAGGTTTCACCCATGAAGGGTGTTATGCAGTTCGGGAAGAAGGGCAAGTTGCGCCCTCAGTTCATTGGGTCGTTTGAGGTACTTCAGAGGATTGGGGAGGTGGCTTACAAGCTTGCCTTGCTACCTAGCTTGTCGAGTGTGCATCTACTATTTCATGTTTCTATGCTCTAAAAGTATGTTGGCGACCTGTCTCATGTTTTGGATTTCAGCACGGTTCAATTGGATGGTGATTTGACTTATGATGTGGAGTTGGTGACTATTCTGGGTCGGTGGGTTCGGAAGTTGAGGTCAAAGGATATAGCTTCAGTAAAGGTGTAGTTGATAGGTCAGCCAGTTAAGGAGGCTACTTGGGAGACCGAGTTGGAGATGCAAAGAAAATATCCACACCTATTAGAGACTCTAGGTATGTTTCTAAACCCGTTCGAGGACGAATATTTGTTTAAGAGAGGGAGGATGTAACGACCCGGCCGGTTGTTTCGAGAGTTGTAGCTCAATTCCCCCTTTTCTGCTCAATTTTGTGCTTCACTGTTATTTTATGACGTATCGGGTTAGTTGGTTCGGTTACTGAGAGAATTTAGAGTGAGTTGAGACATTTAGTCTCTTAATTGAAAGCTTAAGTTGGAAAAGTCGACTGGATGTCGACTTATGTGTAAACAACATCAGATTTGGATTTTGATGATTCCGCCAGCTCTGCTGGGTGATTCTGGACTTAGGAGCGTGTCTGGATTAGGATTTGGAGGTCCGTAGTAGAATTAAGCTTGAAATGGCGAAAGTTAGAATTTTGGGGAAGTTTGACTGGAAGGGGACCTTTTGATATCGGGGTCGGATTCCAATTTCGGAAGTTGCAGTAGGTTCGTGGTGTCATTTGTAACTTGTGTGAAACATTCGAGGTCAATCGGACGTGATTTGATAGGTTTCAGTGTCGTTTGTAGAATTTTAGAATTTCAAAGTTCATTAGGCTTGAATCCGTGTGTAATTCATGTTTCTGATGTTGTTTGAGGTGATTTGAGGGTTCGACTAAGTTCGTATTGGGATATAAAACTTGTTGGTATGTTTGGTTGACGTCACAGGAGCCTCGGGTTGATTTCGGGTGATTAACGGATCAAGTTTTGAAGTTGTAAGCTTGCTGAAGGTTTTCCACCGCTGGTGTAATCGCACATGCGGAGTGGGAACCGCAGATGCATTCCCGACGAAGCGGCCAAGGGAGTGAGGCAGTAGAAGTTCATAGGTGCGATGTTTTTCCCGCACCTACATGAATGCAGATGCGGCAGAGGGGTCGCAGAAGCGGATTTGCCCTTGAATCTTGACTTTGTAGAAGCGGAGATTTGTCTCGCAAAAGTGAGTCTGCTGGAGAGGAAAAAGGTTCGTAGGTGCAGAGTTAGCCGCAGAAGCGGGCTTTGGGGAGCACCTGCGAGACCGCAGAAGCGGCTAAGTTGTCGCAGGTGCGGAAAGCCTGGGCAGAAACTATAAATACGGGACTTCAAGGTCTTTTCCCATTTTCATCATTTTGAGCTCGGACTTAGGAGGTTTTTGACAGGGTTTTTGAAGATATTACTGAGGTAAGCCCCTTGTGTTCATTTTTCTTCAACAATGATGTTTCCCCACTGATTTCCCACTTAGTTGGTGTGTTTTTTAGGTGCAATTTGGGGGTTTGAGGCTATGGATTTGGAGAGTGAATTTTGGGGATTTGAATGACCATTTGGTGTCGGACTTTGGTAAATTTGATATGGTTAGACTCGTGAGTGAATGAGCTTTCAGGTTTTGTGACTTTTGTCGAATTTCGAGATGTGGGCTCGGGGGTCGGATTTGAATCGATTTTGGGATTTTGGCTTACAATTTTGTGTTTTTCTTGTGGAATTGAATCCTTTAGCTCATATTGATAGTAGTGTACTGCTTGTGGCTAGATTCGAGACGTTTGAAGGCCGATTCACGAGGCGAAGGCATATTGGAGTAGAGTTTTGCTAGGATTGAGGTAAGTAACAATTTTAAATGTGGCCTTGGGGTTATGAAACCCCGAATTTTGTATAATATGATTGTTTTGGAGGTGACGCTCATGCTAGGAGACAGGCGTGTGGGCGTGCACCGTAGGAATTGGGACTTGGTCCTTTTCGTAAAAACTAAAAAGTTGAATAAAATTGTTGTTAGCTATATGCTCTTCATGTATTATAGTAATTTGATTGTGCATCGTATTAGAGATCATGCTTAAGCTATTTGTTGATACCGTTAGGACCCACAGAGGCCATGTTACTTGTTGAATTACCTGCTAAATGCTATTTGTATTCACTCTCAGTTTTTATTTGCATATCGTATCTCAGTCTCTATTATTCTTGTTGATACATCATATAATTGTTATTTTGGGCTGATTTTCCTGATTTATTAGAGCCCGAGAGACTTGAGAGGTTGATGACTGAGTGAGGACAAGGTCCTGATTATGAGGATATTTATGGGATCGTCATGCACGCTACAGCATGTTTCATTGATATATGCCATGATTGGCTTGATATAGCGATTAGGCTAAAGGAGCCCCTCTGGAGTCCGTACACACCCCCAGTGAGCGCAGGTACCTACTGAGTGCCGAGTGATAAGTGACTGTGAGGAATGAGTGGTTGTGATAAATGAGTTATTGTGAGGTTGGAGTGAATGGGAGCACTAAGTGATTGTTGCACTGAGAGGTTGTATAAGTGACTGTGAGGAATGAGTGGCTGTGAGAAATGAGTTATTGTGAGGTTGGAGTGAATGGGAGGACAGAGTGATTGTTGCACTGAGAGGTTGTACATGACTTCATTGTTGTTGCACATAGACTGACTATGTATAGATGCTCATTGTTATTTATCTATGTAAATACCACACAATAGGGGGATGATTTATATGGTGACCAATTTTTGTGTGCAGTAGTTATAGAAGGACCAGGTTCTTCTATGTGTTCCAACTCCTACAGTTTACGGAATAATAATTGCAGAAAATAAAGAACACAGCAATTTTACGTGGAAAACACCTGGCTCAAAAGGTGAAAAAACTACGACCTACTTCCCAGTAGGATTTTCCCAAAATCTTCACTAAATCAATGAGCTAAATAGCATTTACAAAATAAACTCTTTTGTAAATCTAAGGATAAACTCTAACTCTTTGTGGAAAACTAGCCTCTAACTATTCGCGACAACCTTCAAGTTAACTCTAACTTGAATACTCAGTATCTATTACAAATGCTTCTAGATAAAGCTGAAAGAAACACTTTGTAATTACCTACTATGAATAAACAAGACTAAAAGACAACAGATGGAACTGGTTCTTCTAGCTGGTTCAAGTAGCTTCAGAATCGTACAGGAAATTCTCACACAAACTGCTTACAAAATTGCTTTGGCAATTTTGTTCACAATTCTTGTTTTGCTTCTATGTTTGTGTGCGCTTGTTCAATAAGAACTCTTGACAATATATAGGATCCGTAGAAGAGGAGATATACTAGAATTAGGATGCAGATCTTCCAATTCTAATGCAACTCTTCCTTGATCTCAACTCCCTAGATCCTCTTCTATCTTGATTATGTCCTTACTGAATAAGGAGTCCATCTCCCTATCAATTTGCAACCTTTTCGACTAGGAGATATATCTTCAGATCACTGATTGTGCTTATCTCCTGTTTGTGATCACCTCACGTGCCATTAACTCTGCATTTCTATGTCTCCAGTGATGGACCTAATTCAACTTTGAGTTCATTTGTCAATCTTCAAAACCATTCAGCTTCTTGATCCAACAAATTCCCCCCTTTTGATGATGACAAACTATGTGCTTAGTCTTGTAATCACTTTAATCCAACATTGACAATTTTTATAGATTAAGCATTTATCATAAAGAACCAGGTTCATTAGGTTATAAATATCACAATTTTCAATATAGCACATCTTCCCCCTATTGGCATCATCGAAAAGTTGCAAAGTGTTAGAATTACCTGATTCATAATAATTACTCATGGCCATTGAGGCAACTGCAATTGCAAACATGTATTAATCATAAATAGTAAACCAAGGATGTAAACTATCAAAGAAAGTGAGACACAATGGGTAAGAGAAAAAAGAAACACAATTCATTGATAAAAGCATGGTTCAAGCACTAAACACATAAAGAACTAAAAACAGTTACAATCATGAGCAAAATCTAGCAACAAAAAATCCCGAACTGGGTCATAGAGGGTTGAGGGATGGCACTGGACACCTAAGGCTGGGAAGAGGTGGAGGTTGGGTTCTTTGCTTGGAGAAGAGAGAGAATTTGTTGAAGAATCCCTGCATTCTTCTCCTTTTCATTAGCCAGTTCAGATCTGAGAGCATCCCGCTCAGCCTCAACCTCAGCAAGGCGGGTCTTCAGACGAAGGATTCCATCATCCTTAACCCCACCTTCATGAACAAGCGCACTGGCCTTGCTATTCACAGGCGTTTTCCTTGATGAACCAGGTTCATCATCAGGAACATTCACATCATAATCGCATGTCAGAAGTGTGTTCTTCCCAAAATGGTCCTTGACAGTGGCATTATGCTTTCTTCACGGGCACTTTGAAGTGAGCCAGCACAGTCGTTAGGATTAACCAATATGGGATAGCATGAGCCTTAGATCCATTTACCACCCTGTCCAGCAACTGAATTATGAAAGAGGGCCAGTTGATTTTCCTTCCATTGTCCATGCATTCCATGAGAGTTAAATCCATATAGTTTGCTATGTGCCTCCTCTCTTGCTTGGGCAGTATGCATTTATTGACAAACTCAACCACCACTTTGTGTCGAGGTGTCATGTCGCTTTTGAAAACAACCCTTGGTTCCACTTCTTCAGCATTATCACTGAACCTCCTGGTGATTTGCAATGCAAAAGGAAGGTCATCCAAGTTGGGCCACTGCTTTCTTGTATAATCATCATATCCCTCAGCGGGAATCCCAAGAATTTCACCCAGCTCCTTGTCATAAAAGGAGATCTTAACCCCCTTCACTTGACTCGATACCCTGCCATCCTTGACTTCTGCCTTTTCCATGAACTCGACAATCTCACTCCTGGCCAGCCTGCCTTCAAGTTGAACGACCATGTCCTTCCAGCCCTGTACTTCCAGAGTGTCCACAAGGCAAATCATACCAGATTCTTCAAGATTCTTCAGCATCCTTCCCTTTAGTATCGTGCGCTTCCCAAATCTTGTCAATTTGTCTGTCTCTCCACCAGAATCCTCTGCTTCTTCACCACACCACTCATCATCATCAACCTGAGCCTTCTTTGATTTCTTTGTGGACCTAGTCCTTCTAGAAATAGTCGAGGGTGTAGCAGACACAGATGGTGACTTATTGGAAGAAGCCTTGGCCTTCTTTGATTTGGGTGTCTGAAACTCAACTTCTTCCATTTGTTCCTCTTGATGGACCAGGTCCATCTCCTCAACATCAACAACCTCTGCGGGCTCAAACACTTTTGCCTTCCCCTTTTCAGCTTTCTTTCTCCTACTCTCCCTCAAAGCTTTCTGCAACTCCCCATCACTCCGCCTAATTGCACTCCTTGTGGTGCGACCTCTAGGAATGGAAGCATCAGAAGAGGGAGTGTCTTTTCTCTTCTTGCTTTCCACTGGAGGAGAAGCTTTCTTAGTCTTGGGTGTCTTCTTCTTTTTGGGTTTATAGCTCTCCCCTAACTTTCTCATAAGATCAGCCAAAGTTTCTTCAATGGATGAACCAGGTTCATCGGTTGCATGTTGAAGATTTTCCATCCCCTCTACAACCTCTCTAGAATTACTTCCCCCTAAATCCTTGGCACCTTCTTCAACAACCACTGGGACAGTCCCACAAATTGCCAATGGAGACCGAACATGGTTGTTTTGAGGGGTGGTGGGATGTGATTGAGATGGGGTGGAGGAATTTGATTGAGATGGAGTGGAGCCAGTATCTTCAAGAGTGATACAGTAGTCAGGTGTGGTTGAGGAGGATGGAGTAGGAGGTGGAGTGTTAGCCATGGTGATGATTTTGTTAAAGAAAATCAAGATCAAGGTTTTAGAGTAGAAGGTTGAAAGGGTTTCGACGGTTATGGATTTAAGAAAAAGGTGAGAGATTAGAGAAGTGATGATGGGTTTTTAAAGGCTTGGTTAATAAATACACAACGGATGTAATTTTGGTCAAGTGGGAGTCTAATCGGTTCAGGAGTGTCAGGTGATAAGTGACGGTTATGACTCCCTTATAATCTAGGCTATTTTAATTTGATTTGAATCTTTGGAACTGGTTCAAATTTGGGATGGGTACTAGATTTAGTAAAGGCTTATTATAGATAGAACCCTGTTCATGAGTAACTATTAATATTTCAATATGTGTATAGTGATGAGCACATACCTTATCTGTCAGATGAACCAGCAGTGATGAACCAGGTCCATCTTGTTATTATCTCTTGATTAAGCCTCAATTTACAAAAATAGAAAAACATCATTAGTAACCAAGGAGTCATATTAATACATGGCAAGAGAGTACGCCTTTTAAGGCATGAGACTGAGCAACGATTATTCTGATTATTTACACCTTTCAGAATTCCTAGCCAAATTTTTTTTTTTTTTTGAATTGGTTCCATTAGGTGATCTTAATCATCCCTAATTCTAACTTGTTTCTCTCAAAATTCTCTCTAATTAGTGCCTTAGTAAAGATTTCAGCAATTTATTTGTCAGTAGCACAGAATTCAATAGAGATCATTCCCTTCTCATAGTTGTCTCTTAGGAAATGGTGTCTAACATCTATGTGCTTTATTCTTTTATGATGGACGGGGTTCTTTGTCATACTAATAGCATAGTGTTATCAAAGAAGATAGGAATGCATAACCTCTCTGCCAAAATCCATCAGTTGTTTCTTAATCCATAGTAACTGAGCACAGCATGAGGCTGCAGCCACGTACTCAGCCTCAGCAGTAGATAGAGCTACTGAATTCTGTTTCTTAGTGGCCCAAGACACAAGACATGAGCCCAAAAAGTGTACCATACCTGAGGTGCTCTTTCTATCTACCAAAAAGCCTGCATAGTCAGCATCAGCATATCCCACAAGATCAAAATTACTACCTTTAGGATACCAAAGACAGAGGTTTGTGGTGCCTTTAAGGTATCTCAAGATTCTCTTCACTGCAGTTAAGTGTGATTCCTTTGGATTAGCCTGAAATCTTGCACAAAGCCCTACGCTGAAGACAATGTCAGGTCTACT
>ML415058.1:19468-56905 GCA_005239525.1 Nicotiana knightiana
ATTTTTCTTTATATATATATATATATATATATATATATATATATATATATCAGTCTTCATAGAACATAAAAAGCCGCTATATCTATTGCGGATGATTTTCATAGCTGGATATTTCATGTTTATAACAATATTATTTAATAATAAATTGTTTAGATAACCCGAAAGTAATTATACTATTAGGACGCCTAATGGTAATCATGTAGGATTCCTAACGTATAGTATTATGTCCTAAAACTAATAGGATTATAAGGCTACTATCTAGAACTTTGGTTATGTTCTTTTATTATGAGTTATTATGCTTAATATTATAAGGTTATTTTTGTAAACCAACATTATATTCATATTTTTATAATAATATAGATAGATATAAATATAGATAAAATACCTGCCATTGATGGAGTAAAGATTTATTTAAAAGGGAAACTATTCTTTTTATACTAGCAAAATGGATGAGATACAGTTTATTAAGTTTGAAACATAGAAAACACAGTTATAAGTTTCGTTATGCCAAAGCTAAAGTAGAGAATTATATTAGGTGCATCACAATCCTAAAGCTCTAACCCTCCTCCTTTTTACCCAATAGAAAATTGAAGGGACAGAGAGGAGCTATCATGCTGACGCCACAGTGGCGTCAAATAGAATCATGCTGAAGGTCCCTTAAGTTCCAATAAATGGTGACAAAGAGGTTAGATAAGTAATTGATGTTTCATGAAAACAATAGTACTCTCAACATAACTAATCAAGTGAAAACAACATGTGTCTTTGATAATAATTATACCCTATTTGGCCGAGCGTCTAAAATCAGTTTATTTTGAGAAATATTTTTCTCAAAAAAAAAAAAATTAAAATTAATTTTGGTGAGAAGCAGTTTGTATTTGGCTAATTAATTTGAAAAGTACTTTTGAACACAGTAATTAGTGTTTGACCAAGCTTTTGAAAACTGCTTTTAAGTGTATTTTTCTTAAAAGTACTTTTCGAAAGAAACTATTTTTTTCTTCTTCTCAAAAACTGTTTCTGCTTCTCCTCAAAAGCACTTTCTTTCTTCCAAAAACTTGGCCAAACACCTTAATTTTTGACCAAAAGTGTTTTTGACCTAAAAAAAAAACTTGGCTAAATAAGCTATTAGACCACTCAAAATTACTTTTTATATATGTATATATTTAACAAAGTAGTTCTACCATATTCCTAATAGATTAAATTAGATCAAATTTGACATGTACAGTTATATTAACTATAAAATGTATAAATTCGTGTGCAGATCACAAAGTCTTGGTGATCTTCTTTATCTATGTATCATAGGAGAAAATCGTTTGTGCCCTGAATCCACTCTGAGCAGTGACAGATCCAGAGCGGAAGATAGAGGTTCACTGAAGCCCCCTAGCTATTACATATGTATTAAAATATCAACAAAATATCTATAAATATTTAATTATATACTCCATTGTAATTGTATATTAACTTGAAGTTGCCGTAGGAACCAATAAATTTTAAATGTTCGCCTCAGATTTCTGAGTATATGCTTCAACAATAATCAGAGAACGATAGATTAGAAATCTCTGATAAAATGTCTACCTGTAACTCAGCAAATAATGTACATAACATAGTTCATGGATCGGTGACTTACCCACAATGACTTTGGCATTGAACATTTCAAATGGGCACTACTCGTAAATTCAATATAACAGACACATGTTGGCATTTGTCTTCCTTCTCTTTACATGATCTATCCAAAAGAGATATAGTACTTATTAATTGTGAATATTTGAACTCGTTATTTGCTGTTAAAGATTGAATAAGATTTTTCAGATTACTTTGCAGAATAATATTTAAGAATTAATTAAATAATCGTCCACCCAACCGCTTAAACATAAATTAACCAGTGAAGGTATAATATATGCATAATTTATATATTATATGTGTATAATTATGTATAACCAATATATAAACTATGTATATGTCTAGAAAAAATAAATAACGAATATGACCGGCTATTTGTGTAAGGATCTGTGCAAAAGTGAAATAGTTAGGTAGGCTGTCAATAGCTCGGTTCGGCCAATTATTTTATAAAATTTATACCATACCAATCCGTAGGTTATTCTATTTTGTATAATCAAACTTTTCAAAACCATCTAAATGATCTAGGTTTCTCTTCGGTATCGGTATAGTTCGGTTGATTTTTCGGTATTTTCTAAAAACACCATGCAAGAGTCGCTAGTCGAAGTTAGAATGCGATAAATGTGTACTTGCATAGGATTTTGGCAAAACTCTCTAGACATTTTTACTATTTTAAAAGTGATGATCAAAGGAACATGAAAGATATCTAGAATAAAGATTCATCCCACTATTCTATGGCAACGTAAAACAAATTAAGTAAAGATGAGAGAAATATAAATCACACAAGTAGAAAGGTACTAATCAAGTTGGGACTCAAGAATAAAGCTTATTAAAAGTGTAGTATCCAACAAGAGAAATTCAGATGTCGAGCAGAAAGATATACAATACCTTGTGGCTTGCTACTGAAGATCGCTGGAATACCTAGTGCCTTGCTAGTCAAGGTGTTGGAACTAATTTAGTTATGTGAGTAATTGAATATGTTTGGAAGTTGGGATTGTGAATATTAATTATTTGGTCACCTGTAGCCATTTTTAGAAAAAACTTAATGCTTTGTTAGTTTTAAACTTAGTATGTAAAATATATTTTTCATATATAAATTAATTTATTCAGTACGGTTTAGTATTTTTCGGTTTAAATTTGTAAAATTAAAACCTGCCCTATTATTCAGTATGGTTATAAGCTTATATAAAATCCTACAGTTTTATTTAAAAAAATCTAATAATCGATCTGATACAGTTCGGTTTGGTCTATTTAGTCATTGTTTAAAGATTCATTGATGCCCCTTATAGTTAGTTCGTCAAATGTTAAATTAGATGTATTAGTTCGAAAAAAGTTTCAAGAAAGTCAAAAAGATATATGATAAGATAGATAAGATCACTCCACCTTTAAGTATTCGAGCTATGGGAATAAAAAAATTAGTTAAGGAGTAGTTCCCTTTAACGGGGCTTATGTTGAATTGGCCGGGACCCAAAGGGGACCAGACACGAAATAGGAAACAAAAAATCAATTTGAATAAAAGTTAGCACATATATATTTGTGATAGCTCATCATGAACAAACTGGAACATAGTAAAAAAAAATTTAGATCCGAAGTTCTTGATTTCTTGTAGGAGAATTACTGAAGGGGTAAGTGGTAACTGCGCCATAAATCCTTTAGCTAAAATACTATATAGACCATTAAGGAGTATTCATGTGAAAAAGGAAAATTAACTCTCAAAACACCAAATAATAGTTTTAAAAAAATTGAAACCTCTTGTCTTCTATGCATACATAGAGGTTATTGGAATTTTAAAATTGGACAAAGTTGAAAGCTAAAGTTCTAACTAACTTCTATTTATCGTTTCTTTTTCTTAGATTAGGTTATACTTCGGTCTTTAGGTGACAGGAAATATCTGCTGTGGTATAAATGTAAATGCATGATGCATTAACTTAGTTAATAAGAATAAACTATTAATGTGAACTAGATATTAAAATGAAAATACTTTTTGTGTTTTTTTTTTTTTTGAAATGTTATAAATATTATAAAATACTAGTACACAAAAAAAGTTATAAAACTATTTTGTGTTTTTTTTTAAATTTATGTTTTAAAATTAAAGTTAAAAGTTGACTGAAATCCTATTAAAATAAAAATAAGTAAATATTTTTAAAATACTACTTTTAAAGTTACGCGGGTCAAAAATTAGGTGCTTACGGGAGCAAATGTAAATGCATGATGGCATATCTAAAATCTTCTCGCATGCATATATTAGTACTAGATGAATCATGGATGTGGACACTCCTTTTTTTCTTTCTTGAAAATTAAAGTTCTAGGTCATTAGTCGTGTAAATTGTTTACATCGATATGATTTAACATGTCATAACAGATTAATATGATTATTCATTACTTATGATAGAAATATACATGTAATAATCTTAGAAGGAAGCGATTTGATTGGGAAAATATTTTTAGAATACCATTGCATATAATATACTCCTTTTTGTTTGTTTGTTTAATTGGGGGTGGGGGGAAGCTGCTGTTAGGTTTTGGTGAAGGAGTGATGGTGATGGTGATAATGAGTGCGTCTGGCTTAGCACGCCATTTATCATCTTTTGAGCAAAGAGAGAATAACTATGAATGATGTTTCTCTCTGCACGCCAAGATTTTTTGCACAAGTTTTCTGAAAGTAGTTTGTTTCACTTAATTTTTTTTAAAGGGAGAGATAAGAAGAGCAACCCCTAAATTTCTCACCACACCTATGTGTTCAATCATCTTCTTTTTTACTCTCTTTCCCAAAAAAAAAAAAATATATATATATATATACCTTTCATTTATATGATAGCCTTCTCTGGTTGTGTTGTTTGATGCGTCTTCGTGCTTTGGCATCATCATGTCGTCTTCTCACCAAATTTTTCCTACAGGTTTTGCCCATTGATATTTTAAGTTCTAACAATTCTTTCGTGTATTCTTGTTATGAAAGTAATACCAATACGATGTATAACGTATAGAAAAGCGATTCAAAAATATATTTGTATAAAAAACTCAGTATATAAACATTTCCAATTCGATCGCAACAATATATATTTACGTTTACACATACAACCAATTAGACGCACTCTAGTCCATCAAGACATAGAGGATGTTTGGCTAAGCTTATAAGCTTGTCAAATTAGCTTATAAGTACTTTTCGACTTATCTACACGTTTGGTAAAGTTAAAAATACTTGTAAGTCAAGTGCTTATAAGTCAAAAATAAGCCAAAAGACATAAGTTGGTCACTCCCAGCTTATGAATTTTTAGTTTATAAGCACTTTAAGTTGGACCAAATTTTTTACTATTTTATCCTTAAAATATTCTTTTTTAGAACAAAATTCTTACATCAATACTCACTGCCTCAAGTAATATTTCAACCTAACCACCACCCCTCCTCCCCGCCTCTTCAAGTCTACGATTCTCATTGACTATTTAAGATAATCAAATTCTCTATTCCTTTGCATATTTATATATATGCGATTGTGTATTTAATCTTTCAACTGTATGTAATAAATGAGGACATATCAAATTATTATAACTTATGATTATATGTTTATCACAAAATAAATTATATTTATCATAAAAATTATCTTATCTAAGCACAGTTTTATTACAATAAAATAACAAATAGAATATTTTGTATTAAGATCGATTTGGAATCTAAAATTTTGAAGAAATTACGCCCTTATAACAGTAAACAGTTCTAAGGTTATTTAAATCATTTTAACAGAAAAAGAGCTTATCGGCACTTTTTTTATCAAATACTCACTACTAAAAATTCGCTAATTAGCGACCACAAAAAGCGACCAAAGTTGGTCTCTTATCTCAATATACCGACCAAAACGCGTCCAAACACGCTTGGTCGATATATTGGTGGTCCTTTTACCTTAGCGACCAGAGTTGGTCGCTAATTGGTCGATAAGGTAAAAGGACCAAATGTTCAGTGTAAACACAATAGCGACCAACTTTGGTCGGTATAATATTTTAATAATATAAAATTTACCGACCAAAGTTGGTCTGTATATATAAATTACGATATTTTTTTAATTATTAAAATTTTAAAATTAGCGACCAACGTTGGTCTCTAAATTAAAATATATATTATTTTTAAAAATATATATTTAACAATCTGGGTTCATAAGCGATCAACTTTGGTCGCTTATTTTCAAGTTTTTAATTTTTTTTGTATATTAGCGACCAAGGTTGGTCGCTAATTTCCAGCATTTTTTTTTAATATAGTAGCGACCAACTTTGGTCGCGTATATCAAAATCTGGGTTCATTAGCGACCAAAGTTGGTCGCCAATTTTAATTTTTTAATTTTTTTTTAGATAAAAGCGACCAACCTTGGTCGCTAATTTCGAAAAAACAAAATTTTATAGGTAAGCGACCAACTTTGGTCGCTTTTCTGGGTAATAATTTTGGCATAAAATGCCTGTTTTGGCAGCTACACCACCTGCTAGCCTACCAAAATCCCTAAATAACAATATTCAATACAATTTCAATACCAAAATCTCCACAACAACCCAACAACAACAACAACAACACAACAACAACAACAACAACACAATTCAAAAAACACATTAAAACCAACAAATTAAAGTTCAATAAAATCAACAAATTAAACTAACAATACTATTACAACTAGTTCAAAACCGGTTCTATTTGTCTAGTTCAAAGTATATAAAAGTCAAGGAGTGTTTTGTACAACATCATTATCATCATTGTCATTATCATAACCGTCTAATGAACTTTCATCTACAAGACAGTATAGAGAAGGGTCTACTTGTCGAGGACGGGAAGAACGATCACGGGGAGGACGGGAGGAACGAGCACGGGGAGGACGGAAGGAACGCTCATATTCAAGTCGAGCCTCTGGTGATGACTCATGAGATCAGGGAATCGGAAAAGCTCTAGAAGCTAGGAGAGTTTTGAGCTGAGCTTGCATGCCATGGTACTGAGCTTGCATGCCAAGGTACTGAGCATCTCTAAGCTTTTCTCTTTCCTTGGCCGTGTCTAGCTCGGATGTGAGCTTTGTCACAGTCTCCCACATAGCGGAGAGGTTCTCCCCATGAAGTTGCTCGTCTTGCGAGGAAGTACCTATTCCTTGCATTCCACACTTATAGCGATGGAATTTCTTAGTAGGAAGCCCGTATACCTTCCCCCATTTTTGACCGCCAGCAGCCTCCATCCATATTCTTTCAGCATCCTCGTCCGAAGGTTGGATTAGTTCGCCCGACTCATTAGGTGGCTGGCTGCGTATGAATTCCTCCACGTCAGCTGTGAAGCGATCCTATAAGAAAAATTACATTGAATTAGTATTTCAAAATTTATATAAAAGTAAATCAAAATACTTATGAAAAGTGAAAACTTACATGTACAGTCGAGGCTCGGCCCTCGACCCACCTTTCTAGATCCATCTCTTTCTTCTTCTTTACAATATGAGTCTTCTTGAATAGCTCATCTTGGTTAATTGGACGCCCCTACTTCTTTTCTTGAAAACTCATAAATTTTAGTTAATAAACAGAATAGATATACTTTGAAAATTAAAATAAATTAAGCAATTACGTACCAATCTTCTTTTTATTGTCCCTAGGCTGATCACACCTCCAGTGTGCAAGGAGCCTCCCTTCTCAGATGCGCAAACTTTCTTTCCTTTTATTTTAGGGCTTGTTCTTTTATTTGTTTTTAAATTTTAAAGTAACATATAGTGGCGACCAAGTCGCCGCAAAAGTCCTTCAGAGGCGACTATTTATTTGTCGCTACAAATACTTTGGAGCTTAACATTTATTCTTAGCGGAAATGAAAAATTCTCTCTTTAGCTGTACATAGTAGAGGCGACCTAATAAAGTCACTACTAAAAGTTTACATACTACAGCGACTTTCGAAGTCGCCACAAAAGCTATAACTTTTGTTGCAACAAATTAAGTCGCCACTAAATGTCGCCACAATTAGTCCAATTTCTTGTAGTGTTAACTTTGCGATAAGCCATTGACTTTGCAAATCCTCCCATAAATTTTGAAGTAACCAGCCAGGCTTCTGGTTTAACTGTCTAGCTTTGGAGAAACTATGCGACAACCGCTTGTGAGCTTTGTGACTAAAATTTACAGCCACTTTCGCGCTATAGCAGTGTTCCCATACACACTTGCTCTGTATTTCAAAAGTTAAATATTATATGGAAATATCATAAATATAAATAATTATACTGCTTAAAAGAACATTTATACCTTAAATTGATTGAAAATTTGCTCCTTTAGCGAGAATGGGAATTCACTCCAAGTCACATAAGGGTCATCATAAAGCTTTCTGGTGGCTTTGGTGATTATTCTCGTAGTAATATTACTCAGGATGAACCTGCAATTTAAAAAAATACATTAATATCCTATTGTACAAACTGTACAAAATAATAAACGTAAAAATAACAAATAACTCTTACATATCACCCTCAGGGGCTATGATTATCCTGCCATACTGATCATAATGCACCTCCTCGTCATCATCAGCATCACCATCCGAAGCATGTATATCATAGGCATGTGTGAAAGGTGTAGGGGGTCAGAGCTACTATCTCGCAGGAGAAGTCCTGAAATAGATGGAGTCGCTGATGAAGATAGCTGCGATCCCTGTGACTGCGGCATAGCTGGATGGACCGCAAGTGGTTGTGATACTGATGACCGTGACCCGAGTGGCTGTAACATGGATGGATATGATCCATGTGGATGTGAAATGGATCAATGCGATCCATGCGATACAGATGGCTGCGATCCACATGGTCGTGAGGCAGCTGGACTGTATGCCAGACGTATAGTCCTATGGCCCTGCGATGAAAGACCTGGTGTTTGCACGAAGATGTAGGGCTCGTAATGTTGTGGCAACTAAGAATAGCCCTGGGGGGAGGATAAGACGTAGGCACAGGCATAGGCATCTCTGAAGAGGGTGGAAAAGATGGAGTATTATCTTCTACCCTCCTCTTTCCCTTCCTAGCCTTTTCTCGACCCCGAGAACCAGTAGGGTCATGTTACCTCGCCCTTGCCTGTCATCTGCATAATATAATACATATTTAGATTGAAACATATAAGAAACTAGCTATATATATTTTAGTGGGATTGATAGACTTGTGAAGATCCTAATTAGTATATATAATTTTTCATCAAATATATCTGTGTGTCATATATATATTAATTAGTATATATAATTTTCATCAAATATATCGGTGTGTCATATATATATATATATATATATATATATATATATATATATATACCTTGTATTACAAAAGTGTTAATGAATTACATTTATATTATTTAGATAGTAAATATAAAAGTAATTTTTAATTTTGACCAATGTTGACCTGAAAATAGACCAACTTTGGTCGCTAATTATCCAGAAATTAAAAATTAGCGACCAAAGTTGGTCGCTAAATTTAAATCATATTTATTTATATTTTATAAAATATTTTAAATAATAATGTAATTATTAAACGTTATAACTGGGTCCCAAATTAGCTACCAAAGTTGGTCGCTACTTGCTTCCCCTTTCATAACCGACCAACTTTGGTCGCCAATTTTAAATAATATTTATTTATATTTTATAAAAAGTTTTAAATAATAATATAATTATTAAAACGTTATAACTGGGTTCCACCTTAGCGACCAAAGTTGGTCGCTAATTTTAATATTTCTTTGACTAAGCAAGTCTGACGAGTCCGGTCAACATGTTGACCACTTTATCGACTAAAAAGCGACCAACTTTGGTCGGTAAATTATTTAAAATAATTATTTAATAATTTTCTCCAAATTAGCGACCAAAGTTGGTCGCTTTTTAGTCGATAAAGTGGTCAACATGTTGACCACTTTATCGACTAAAAAGCGACCAACTTTGGTCGGTAAATTATTTAAAATAATTATTTAATAATTTTCTCCAAATTAGCGACCAAAGTTGTTCGCTTTTTTTGACCAACCAACTTTAGTCGCAAATTTTTGGTCGTTTTTTACCGAATTTCTAGTAGTGACTGCAGTGGCTTATTATCAGTTTCAACACTTGTATCCAAACATGTAACTACTTATTTAATAAATCAGTTTCAACACTAAAATGTTTTTCAACACCTAATGCTTATCAGCTAATTCAAACTGGCTCATATAATGTTACTTATATACGCAACATGAAACATCTCGCTTAGGCTTGTTAAGATAACGTTTTACTTCACGTATTCTTTTTTAATTAATTTCACTTTAGTTAGCTGTTAAGACAGATGAAGAACTAGAGCCCCATAACATTGGATTAAAGGGAAAAGAAGGAGTATTATTTATATCAAATATACATGTACACTTGCTGTACTCCATTTGGCAACATAGAGAACGCACGCGAGGAAATCAACCTCAGAATTCTCACTTACAATTTTCTTTTATTTTCCATTAGATTTTAGTTTTTAGAATCTGTGTCACGAACATCCATGAGGGCTACACTTTTCACCTTACTTCAATAGTTATCACAAAATTTGCTTACTCAACCTAAATGATTATGATCATGTATACTCTTACCTTTTCCTTTTTCCTCCTTATATATTCTCCTCTTACCCTTCCATTTTTTTTCCATCCTTTCTCACTTAGTCTCCTTGTTTGAGGTCTCTCTTCTCTTCCGTCACTTATTACTTTTCAAGTTTTTTAAAAAATGGGTGAAATATCTTGCTCTGTTAATGGTGGATTCAGCAATGGAAATGGAAACGCAGTGATTATAGGTCCAAGAAAGAGCTGTTGGTATGAAGAAGAGATTGATACAGACTTGAGATGGTGTTTTGCTCTCAATAGGTATCTTCTTTTTCTCCACTCAAAACAATGTATAAGTAGGGATTTTAGGTATACACCATTTAAGTGTATAACGCGGAAATATAATAACGTGAACAGTTTTAGTATCAGAGCGAGATGGCATGTTTATTCAGGTTTTTCTTTTTCCAGGTAGATACCTATTATTCTTATTTCATGGGTAACTACGAATGCATGCTACTTATTTTCGTTATCACACGTAACCAGTGGCAGAATTTTTACGCGACGGAGCACATTATTCTACCCCTAAATACTTTTAGTGTTGAGGGTGTCAGCTGCTTTAAATTAACTATTTTTAAGATATATACACGTATATATATACAAAATTTCGGCCGAAGTTTACGAGGTCCGATAGCCCCTTATATATACACATGAGTTCGCCTATGTATATTCTATTGAGTTACGTGCTAGCTACTAAATAAGCTACTACTACGTACGGTACTCCACTATTCTTTTAAGATTAAACTGATCGATCAATGCTATAAGTTTGTCACATAAATAAGTCTTTTTCTTTTATATATATATATATATATAAAAAAACCTCTTGATAATTTTTGAATTCGTGGATATATGCAAATTATTCTTCCTTTTCCCGAAAAGCTCTCTCTTTTTCGGAAGATTAAATATTGATTCCTTTTGCGCAGCATTTTGCACACTGGTGCCACCCAATATCAAGACATTCAACTCTTGGACACAAAACCCTTTGGGAAGGTTAGTACTCTTTTTCCCATTATCGAAAAAGATTTTGCTTTTGCCCACAAAATCATCGGTAACATAATCATTTTCTTCTCCTTTTTATTTGATAGCTTATGTCATTTTCTTTTTTAATTAGAGTATTAACATAATTTGTATAAAACAGGCTTTGGTCATAGACGGGAAGCTTCAAAGCGCTGAGATTGATGAATTTATCTATCATGAATGTCTTGTCCATCCAGCTCTCCTTCATCATTCAAAGTATATAGTATAACTTTGTTTATATTCCCACTAATTATTAGTCATCACTTTAATTAATGCCAGAAATACTCATTATGACTCTTTAAAGATTTGATTATTCGCACATAAAATTAACTTTAATATGCACTGTCAGTCCTAGAAGCATATTCATTATGGGAGGAGGTGAAGGTTCTACTGCCAGAGAATTATTGAGGCACAAGACAGTCGACAAAGTTGTAATGTGTGACATTGATCAAGTAAGTCTCTTCCTCCCTTTTTTTAACCTTAGCTTATACCTAAGTTGATTATATTGAGACTGAAGTTTCAGTAACTAAATTAAAACTCCAATCACTTCTCTCCTTCCATTTGTCATTTTCTTTTCCATATCTTGCTTTTTTATTTGGACAAGTGCATGTTTTCACGAAATATAAGATAATTAGGAAAAAGATTATGGATAAACTATTGGAATCGGTCATTGATCATGTAAATATATATATAATATATATATTGCACTGGTAGTGAAATACTTAAATTCATAAATAAAACCTACGTCTAAACTTGCTGCAGGAGGTGGTGGAATTTTGCAAGTCGTACTTGGAGGTTAACAGAGAAGCTTTCTCTGATCCTAGACTCGACCTTATTATCAATGACGCCAGGTTCTTTCCCCTTGTTTCTCTGTGCACCCTAATTTTATAAACTAATTAAATTTACCTCTAAAGAATTTATTTATTTTGATAACTAACGAATCTTGATTAACGTAAATGATGTGATTTTGCAGGGCTGAGCTAGAGCGGAGGGAAGAGCATTATGATATTATAGTAGGAGATTTAGCAGACCCTATAGAAGGAGGACCATGTTACCAGCTTTATACAAAATCCTTCTATGAATTCATTGTTAAACCTAAACTTAACCAAGGTGGTATCTTTGTCACTCAGGTAAATGATGATTCTGTCTTATATTTTGTCCAAAGTAATTTTTTCAAGTGTTGTTTAAATTTTATATATATACATATATGTGGGGAAGCTTAATAGATAAAATTCCAAAACCTTGTATGGTGGACATTTAACAGGCAGGACCAGCAGGAATTTTCAGCCATACAGAAGTCTTTTCCTGCATTTTCAATACTCTAAAACAAGTTTTCAAATGTAAGTTTCTTGACTGAAAAAAACAATTTAGCTTTCTGCTAATTACATTGTAATTCATTCTTGAAAATATGATATCTCAAAGGATAACCTTCAATTATTTTGTTTTACAGATGTTGTGCCTTATTCAGGTCATATTCCTTCGTATGCTGACACTTGGGGATGGGTCATGGTATGATTACTTCTTAAAATTATCTCAAAAATTCAAACCAAATTTTCATCATAATTTGGGCTAATCAAATTATGCGTCAAATGATGTAGGCCTCAGATACTCCATTTGTTATAAGTGTGGATGAATTAGACCTGAGAATGAAGCAGAGGATGAAGGGGGAGAACAGATATCTTGATGGGAAAACATTCACTTCAGCCTCTACATTGAGCAAAGCTATTCGAAACTCGTAAGAAAAATATCCTTTTTCCATTGGTTTAATTGTTGTACATTCACAATTTACTAATTACAATATCATGTTATATTCCCACAACAAGAATCTTTTCTTTAATTAATATATACAACTTAAAATTACTTTGATGACTCATTACTAAGAAGAATCTTTTCTTTAATTAATGACAGACTGGAAAATGAGACTCATGTTTATGCGGAAGGGAATGCAAGATTCATTTATGGACATGGAAGACACAATCAAGCATGATATATGATGGAATAGATCGAATTTAAAAGGAAAAAAAAAAAAATACTGCCAAGTTGGGACTTTTCTTCTTTCTTCTTTTACTTTCTCCATGTGGTTTTAACTGAAAGTTATCTAGTATCTCTTTTTCTTGTTTTTTCTTTTTTACCGTAAGTGATGGGGGTTTTATAACTAGTTACTCTAAAGGGAAGATGAGTTATGGCTTATGAATCTTTCTTCTTCTTTCTGAATCGGAATATATATGGTTAATATAATATTATTACTACTATCTTTTAATTTGACTCTACTACTACAATCTTTCGTTTTGAATCCCCAAGTTTTTATCACTTCAGAAATTTTTACATTATGCCTAATTTCTTTGTTTTTTTTTTTTTTCCTGTTATTACTTGAATACTACAATAGTGTTCCATTAAGCTTCTTCAAAGCAAATTTGGGATAGGGCCAGAAATATTATAGAACAGGCCATGCTAATATGCAAAAGTCCAAACTAAATAATTCGGTTGATAAAGAGGCCATTTTGGATAACAAAATATCTCCAAATAAATAAGCCATGTATGTGTCTTTTTCATAAGCAAATTCACATTAAATTACATGTTAGGTCAAGCAATATTCAGGTGTTAAAGTCATTGCTTATTAGTAAAGCTGGATTAAAGATTTGAATTTTATGGGTTTGAGCGAGATTTTCTATTTTAGTTCATTATTTTGTACTCATTTAATGGATTTCTTAACACATATACATAATTTGGTCGGAGTGCATCAATAGCTACTTTTAAACCAGCTATTTATAATGTATTTAAAGATTAGCCGATTCACTCAAATTTCAGAACTAAGTATCCTGAATTTGGAAATGCCAAATTCAGGATTTAGTCCTGGATTTACCATCTATTAATTTAAAATTCAGGATATAAGATTCGAACTTTAGGACACAATATTCTGAAGTTTGAAATTTCAGGCTTAACTCTAGGATGTCGTGTCTGAAGTTTGAGCAAAATTGGTTAATCTTTAAATATATTATAAATTTTGAATATATTTTAAACAACATACTTAAAAGTAGCTATCTGATGTCATTCCATATACCATTTACACTAGCTACATCTGCTCCTATTTACCAAATTTCGATTTTGTATTTTTACACGCATATACATAGTAGCGCATATCCGCCTTCATATAGAGTTAGGTCTTTTCAACAGCTTTTTGAGAATTTTCTCTGTGAGTATTCTGATACCAAAGGTGTAAGTTGATTTACTTTTGACTAGGTGAAAATGGAATTTACTCTTTAATTTGCAAAATTGACTTCAAAATATCCTTGTCTACTAAATAAATGGAAAAAGAAATTCTTACTCGAAATTATAGAATTGTACACTTAATATTCCATACTTGGTTGTGACTTGTGAAGATTATGATTGATTGTTCCATCTGTTTGTTTTTATGTGTTTTATTAGTGCCATACTCAATTATGCGTGCTGTGGTGGACTCTGCTTCTATTGTCAGCATATAAAGAAGCCAAATAATTAATGTTAATTAGTATTAATTGTTGCGTCTTCATCCATCATCAATCAGCATCAATAACCATTATGCATGGAGTATGAAACCAAAATGTTGTTCTTTTCCACTCAAAAGGCAAAATATTTGGTCATCATTTTATATATAACACATTTTTAAAGGGCGCTATACCTTAACGACCGTTGTGCAGTTAAGTATAACGCCTTTTTAAAATACACTATATGTAGACAGTTTTTTAAAAGACATTATATGTGGGTTCACTAATAATTCTTCTGGGCTTAACTAACATAACAATAATTCAACTGGGTATAGCGCCCTTATTTAAGGCGCTATACCTCAAATAATTGTATCCCCCGAACTGATTTTTACCTTATTTAAAGAGGTTAAGGATTTTGTAAAAATCCATTCATAAATATTCTCAAGTCTTCTGAAATATTTCTTCGTTAAGTTGTTTTGAATTTTGTTGTTTCATACATATTTAATTAACATATTTCGTTGATCATAAAAGAGTTTTGCCATATTGAAAGATGAAATGATGAGAAAAGGTCAACGTTATAAATGATTTAATGATATACTATTACAAATTTTAACATACTATTAATAATTACCATAGTATTTATATATATTCAAAAAACATTATTATACAATAGCTTGATTTTTTTTTTTTAGAATCGTATTGCATAACAATTAATGAAAGATTTTAATAAAGTTCATATTAAATAAAATTTGTGTGAATAGCAATAAAGTATTTTATATCTATTCATTAAAATACTATAATTAATAGTATATTAATATATTATATTTTTTGATATAATAAATAATAAGAATTAATTTTTACATAAAATACACATAAATAACACTAGGTATTTGAAATGAAGTGATAATAACTGATATTACTTAACATCACTGGAGACAATTTTTTCACAATAAAATCTGATAAATACAATTATAAATATTTAAAACATCATATTATGTTTCTTTTTTTTTTTTTTTTTTCTATCTATAAAAAATTTTAAAGACGAAGAAGGCAAAGAGCAGCTTTTAGCATGGTGAAAGGGACACGAAAAGGCATTTCCAATAATTTTAAGAATAACACAAGATGTAATAACTATTCAAACATCATTAGTAACTTTAGAGAGTACTTTTAGCGCGATAATATTTCAAATCAAATACCACATATTTTCATTAGCAGAGGACAAATATCAATATGATAATTGTAATTAACTTCTTAGATGCCTAATTCGAACAACACCCTTCCTAGAAGATGGCTGTATAAATTATGTGCTCTTTAAAAGATTTGTATTTGTATTTTATATATAAAATTTGAAATTTCTATTAAATGAACAAAAAGGCTTTAGCCTTAATTTTTTTTTAAAGTATTCTTACTTAGTTACTTCATAGTTCATACTTGAGATTATATTATTTGATAGTACAAAACATAGAAAGTAAGTCATTACGTACATAAATGAAGTCAAATTAATTAAAGAAGTTCGCAGCGCGTCAACAGGAAGCAAACCCCATCTAATACGGTGGTTCTCTTAAACAGGCAACAGCGTAAAATAACATGATACACTTCAAAAATTTGAAAGTAAGTCTCTTTAACGTGGACATAAATTTAAGTCAATTTATCTAAAGAAGTTCACACCGCGTCAACAATTTATTTTTGTAAGCAGGGAATCAGCGTGAAGTTGTGGGGTAGCATCTCCATTATGTTTCATAAATTTAAAGTAACACACCTATCACATGCAAATTGAAACCTTTGGATCAAAACGTGGAACTAAGTTAAAGACCAACTAGTGTGTATAGATAGTAGAAATGGCGTGGGGTAACCATTATTTAAAGTGATATTTATTTTTTATCCAGCAATTCTAATGTTGAGCAAAAATAGCCATTACTTTATTAAAATTAATATGAAAAGATATTTTTACCCTTTCTTCCATTGCTTTTCTTATCAAACCCTCGCTTCTCACTCTGCATCGAATACATTGGCTTTGGTTTCTTGATTAAGAACTAAACAAGTTGGGTGTGGCTATTGCAGAGGAAGTTAGTTCATTTAATCTATAATTTTTAGCTGAAAAATACAAGAAAAGGAAAGGAAAACACAAACAAGTGTTTCTCTTTTCTCTGTTTGAGATATTCACAAACAAAAATTAGTGCAAATGGAGTATTTGTTGAAAGAGGTTTTGAAGACACTTTGTGGAGTGAATTAATGGTCTTATAGGTTTTGAAGACACTTTGTGGAGTGAATTAATGGCCTTACGCTGTTTTTTGGAAGTGGAAGATCAGCTGCTAGAATATCAATTGAGTTTTCTTATTTCAATGAATCAAATTCTCTTTTTTTTATGTGATCCTGAACTTAGAGTTGGAAGTTCTAAAATTAAGGACATTTGGTCCTTAACTTAAAGTTACAAGCACAGAAATTAAGGACAGACAGTCCTTAACTTAGAGTTATAAGTTCAAAAGTTAAGGACACTTGGTCCGAAATTTAGACTAACAAGCTCAAAAGTTAAGGACTATAGGTCATGAACTTACAGTTACAAGTTCAAAGTTAAGGACAATAGGTCCTGAAATTTGAGTTCCAAGTTCAAAAGTTAAGAATAATAGGTCTTTAACTTTGAATTTCAAGTTCAAAAGTTAAGGACACTTGGTCCTTAACTTTGAGTTACAAGTTCAAAAGTTAAGGACACTTGGTCCTGAACTTTGACTTACAAGTTCAAAAGTTAAGGACACTTGGTCCTTAACTTTGAATTCCAAGTTCAAAAGTTAAGGACACTTGGTCCTTAACTTTGAGTTACAAGTTAAAAAGTTAAGGACACTTGGTCCTGAACTTCAAGTTTCAAGTTCAAAAGTTAAGGACACTTGGTCCTTAACTTTGAGTTACAAGTTCAAAAGTTAAGGACACTTGGTCCTGAACTTAGACTTACAAGTTCAAAAGTTAAGGACACTTGGTCCTGAACTTTGACTAACAAGTTCAAAAGTTAAGTACATGCAGTCCTTAACTTACAGTTACAAGATCAAAAGTTAAGGACAATATGTCCTTAACTTTGACTTATAAGTTCAAAAGTTAAGGATGCTTGGTCCTGAAGTATGAGTTCCAAGTTCAAAAGTTAAGGACATGTAGTCCTGAAGTTAAGTTCAAAAGTTAAGGACACGTAGTCTTGAAGTCCTAAAGTTATGTTTAAAAGTTAAGGGCATGTAGTCCTGAAGTCTTGAACTTAGAGTTCCAAGTTCAAAAGTTAAGGACATGTAGTCCTGAAATCCTGAACTGAGAGTTACAAGTTCAAAAGTTAAGGATATGTAGTCCTGAAGTCAATTTCAAAAGTTAAGAACATGAGCAGAAGGATATTTTCGTCCGGGCAGTTAAAGTTTATTAGAGCAGTGGCTAAAGACTAAAGACATTTTAAACGTAAAAATTGCACGGGGCGCCCTATTTGGTCGCCCCTATTTAACCTATACCCATTTTTTTAAAACTTTTAACTTGTACCCACTTTTTAAATAACTTCAGCCCCCTTTCTCCTCCTCCTTCTCCTCCTTAGTTTTCTTCTTCTTCTTCTTTCTCCTCCTGATGTTGGTGATGTTATGGAACTTCAGTTCATGGGATGATTTCCATACATATATTTATCAAAGCTTTACAAAACAAAAACTTCAGCTCAAGAGCTGAAGTTCGCCAGTTACAAAAATAAAAACTTCAGCTTTAGAGCTGAAGTTCGCCAGTTACAAAACAAAAACTTCAGCTCTAGAGCTGAAGTTTGCCAGTTACAAAACAAAAACTTCAGCTCTAAAGCTGAAGTTCGCCAGTTACAAAAACAAAAACTTCAGCAATTACAAACAAAAGTTTTGCGTTAAGACGTGCACAAATTAAACAAAAACTTCAGCAAATAGACTTCAGCTCTAGAGCTGAAGTTCGCCAGTTACAAAAGCAAAAACTTCAGCAATTACAAACAAAAGCTTTGCGTTAAGACGTGCACAAGTTAAACAAAAACTTCTGCAAATAGACTTCAGCTCTAGAGCTGAAGTTCGCCAGTTACAAAAACAAAAACTTCAGCAATTACAAACAAAAGCTTTTGCGTTAAAATGTACACAAGTTAAACAAAAACTTCAGCAAATAGTGAACAAAACTTCAGCTACTATGCTTAAGTTCATCAATTACAAACAAAAACTTCAACACACTTGCTACTTCAGGCGCTGAAGTTTTGCGTGATTGCCTTTTCTACTTCAGCCCCGTATGCTGAAGTTATGCGAAAAAGAGGGTACACTTGTAATTTTTTTTGCAAAGCGGGCACAAGTTAAAACGTGACACAAAAAGCGGGTATAGATGCAAATGCCCCATTTTAAACAGTGGCTTAAAAGTAAATACATGTATTATTAGTGGCTAACCGTGCACCTCCCCCTATATATACACACGGTTCTGCCGATTATTTTTAGTTTAAATGATTAGGTGTACGACTTTTTAAATTAATTCTTTTTTTTTTTAGGTCGTTGAGTAAAAAATATAATTAAAAAAGCACATTATTATACCCAATAACCAGGTAATTTGACTTTTTATGAAGGATTATCTGCGTATATCTCTTGATTGACCAAGTGTAAAAAAATACAAATTAAACTCATTGTTCAATTGTCCATATACACATTACATTCTTGATGGGGGAAGATTTTTTCTAATTTAAGAAAATCAAAAGTTCCTTTCTTTTCCTTTCACTTTGGCTACTGCTTTTTTATTTTAAATGGAAACAACTTAACCAGAGAGGTAGACAAGAAATTTTTTGTTTATGAGGAAATTAAGAGGGAAAAGAAAATAGAATATTTCACTTATTTCAATTAAATTAAGTGAAGAATCATTCTTTTGCACAAACTGAGCAAGAGCAGGTACATTTTGCTTTTCCTTTCTTGTCATAATTTCAAAAAGTTAAGATCAGGTCTTTGTTCCAGAAGAGAGCTTGAACCTTCCATTTCGTTTGTCTCATAAGATTTAGATGAAATTAATAAGATTTTAGAAAGATTGAAAAATAAATAGCGTACGTAATACTGCTCTTGAGATGGAGGAAAACAATTTCTATTAAGAATATATTTAAAAAATACTTTACCTTGCGAAATCATTTAGCTGGGTATAAAAGTTGAAGACACATTTGTAACTTCATAAGTTAAAAGACAAGTACTATAAGAAATTGTTTTGATGATAACTTTTAGTAGTATAGGTTGGTAATAATATCTACTGAGTAAGCTAAGTGATGTAGAGTAGGAGTTGCCAGGTCTAAGGTTTCGAGTATATATATATATATATATATATATATATATATGTATATGCGAAGCAGAACTATTTTTCATATTTTAGTGGAAAGGAAATTTTTTGAAGAATTTAAGTTAACAAAATCAGAAAATATTGTTTGGTAAATATTTTAGATTTTCCTCCACACCAAAATCTCTTGCTTGGTAAAGATTTAGTAGGCGTTTGGACATAAAAATTATAATTTTTGAAAAAATTAGTATTTGAAATAAAGTTGAAAAATTATATTTCGAGTTTGAAATTATGTTTGAATATGTATTTCACTCAAAAAATATTATATTTTTTTGGATGGGGAAAACGTTTTTCTAAAAATTTTGATAAAGTGGTCTTTTGAAAAACTCGGTTTCGAATTTTTTTTAAAAACTTACAAATTTCACGAACAAACACATTTTTAAAAAGACAATCGAAAAAGGGAAAAAAAACTATGGACAAAGGGAAGGAACCGTTTGTCCATAGAATTTTTTGAATTTTTCCTTCAAAAATGTGTCTAGCCATGATATTTTGTAAGTTTTTGGAGATTTTTTGAAAATGAGTCTTTCAGAAGTGATTTTGATCACTTATTCAAAAAAATTCAGAAAGAAAATTTTTGCACTCACAGAAAATTATAATATTTTTTCAAGTGAAACATATATCCTAATATTATTTGAAAATTCAAATATTATTTTTCAATTTAACTCTAAATACTACTCCTTCCGTTTAAATTGATATGAATCTATTTCTTTTTTAGTCCGTACCAAAAAGAATAACCTCTTTCTATATTTAAAAAGAATTTACCTTTATGCAATAATTTATAGCCACACAAAATATAGGTGCCTCATTTTACACCAAAAGTTCAAAAGTCTTCTCTCTTTTCTTAATCTTCGTGCTCAATCAATTGTGTTCACATAATTGAAACGGATGGAGTATTTTTTTTAAAAATTATACTCCCTCTGTTCTAATTTATGTGAACTTGTTTGACTGGGCACGTAATTCAAGCAAAAATGAAGACTTTTGAAATGTGTGGTCCTAAACAAGTTAAAAAGAGGTCAGAGTATTTGTATGGTTATAAAAACTTCTCATTAAAGGTAGAATTGTAAGTTTAAGTTAAATTATTTTCAAATTTAAAAAATGATCATTTTTTTTTAAACGAATCAAAAAGGAAATAGGTTCACGTAAACTGGAACGGTGTGAGTAATTTTGACGTCCGAACACCTGCTAAGGGATATAATTAACATGAAACGTCATTCAATAATTGATCCGCTTATTTATTTTTATATTCCTGTTCTAGAACTATTAAAAAGAACATAAGCAACGTGTCAATCATGGAATTATTGTCCTCTCACTAACTATTAGGTAGCGCTGCTCTAATTGGACAACGCGTGGGTCCTACTTTCGTTATTGCATCAGGTGTCAAATTACACTCGTTGTCATCTTGAAGATGTCCGAGTCAGCAAATAATTTTCTTTTTTCCCATTCTCGTCCTTATCTTCTTTCTACGACTCTTCCCCCTACAATATTATAACTCCTATAAATACCCGCTTTCCCTCCCCATTCAAAGGCCCCTTCCGTGTGTAATTAATTACTTTCAGCTAACATTTGCGTAGTTTCATTTGCGCGCTCTCTCTCTCTATATATACAGTTTCGTTTAATTCGTCCTTCTCCAACATGGATTCATATTCCAATTCTTCTCGTCATTCTTCTTCCCCTTTTGATTCTATTATTTTTGGTATGTTCTTTTGCTCAATTGCTAGTGTTTCTTCGAGGGAGTTTGACAGCACGAAATTTTAAAAAATAATTTAAAATAAATCATAAACATTGAATAAAATAGAAACTTAAAGTTACATTATTTTTAAATATAAAAAAAGGTATAACCTAAATTAGATAAGATAGTATCAGTTTATGCTGAATTGTACGGATTGTTATCATTTATAATTTTTAGCTGTTAGAAAGGAATTTTGTTTATTAGTTTAATCATATGGAATATTTTTTTGATGGATGACGGGTTGTAAAATATTTCTCTGATCGCATGTTATTTGTGTGAATTATAGTTATTAGTCCTCCTTTTCATTTCGTTTCCTTGTTGAGATAGCATGTTGAGTGATCTGAGAATATTTCTGTTTAAATTTTTGTTTAGATTTGGATGATACTCTGTACTCGTCCAAGACTGGAATTGGTCAAGCATTGAAGAAGAACATTGACGGTTTGAATTCTGTTTTTTTTTTCTTTCCTCTTTTGGTTTTCAATTGTGTGATTATTTACAGTAATTCAACATTATGAGCTGTGATTGCTTATCTAAAATTGTGATGTTTGGCTGAAAACAGATTTTCTGGTGGAGAAATGTGGTTTTCCGGAGTCGAAAGCATCGGCTCTGCGTGTTGAGCTTTTCAAAACATACGGCAGCTCTCTCGCCGGTTTACGAGTAATTTTCCTATTTTTAGCCCTAATTCTTAATCAATTCTAGATCATTCGATTAATTGTTTTCTTCAATCTGTTTTACTTTTAATGTAGGCGTTAGGCTATCATATTGATGCTGATGATTATCACAGGTCAGATATATTCAGAAAAACTGCATAGTTTGACTCCCTAATTCCTCAATTTTAAAAGATTTTGTTTTTAAAAAAACGATTATTTTTTCTGAGATTTTTCTTTTGTTTCTTCCTGAACAGCTATGTGCACGGAAGATTGCCGTATGAATTGATTAAACAGGATGCTCAATTGAGAAGCATCTTGCGTAGTATTAATCAAAGGAAAATTGTAAGTTATACAAATGGATTCAAATTGCGATCTATTGATGAGGGATGATGATTGATTAGTAGTAATATGTTATGAAGGAGTTTGTGATTGATTAAGAAGTAAATGTGCAGATTTTCACGAATTCAGATCGAATTCATGCGATTAAGGCACTGGATCGTCTAGGAATCAAGGATTGTTTTGAACAAATTATTTGTTTCGAAACGATGAATTGTAACCTCTCCAAGGCAACGCGGCCAAGTGATATTCCGGTGATATTGAAGCCTTCAATGGAGGCAATGAATATCGCCATTGAAGCTGCTCAGGTCAATCCTTGCCGTACGGTATGCTCTATACTCTGTTTATCTAGCCAACTAGGTCTTTATTTATGTGGTGTAGTGGTTGTGGTTCAGAATTTGATTCTTTTGGTTTGTGTTTGTTTTTAGCTCTTCCTTGATGATAATGTTCGGAACATAGCTGCTGGGAAAGCTGTGGGGCTCCGAACAGTTTTGGTAAGTCCTAATTCAGTTTGTAATTTTACCATTTTCCTGTTTGTGCTGACTGCTGAGTTATGATATTGGAAAGGTTGAAGAGAAACAGAGTTAATAGAAACTCTACACTTATTTGACCACCACTCAATCCCCAAGTTTACCTTCTATTTGACATATAAGAAATTATAATGTTAAACTTGTGTATTGAAATTTACAAAGTACCACATAATACCACTACAGTAAATAAATGATAGAATGTTTTTTTAAAAGTTCAGCAAGTGGTGACAGAAATAAGGTACAAGAAGATATTTTAGCTCGTTCTCATCTCCAATAGTATGTAACCTAGTGTCCTGCTTTCAACAATCAAAGTTTTGTAGTATTGCATAAAGTAAAATCATACCAATAAATGTTTACTAAGTACAATTTTGTCCCATCCAATCTGAGAGTTGGGTGATTGAACTTTTTACAAAAGTTCAACATGTGTAATGGTACTATATGGTAGGTATACTATATGACAAGAATGGATATTTTAACTTGTGCTTATCTCAAATATCTTATCTTCATCAATCGAAGTGTATATCCCTTGAAGGGTTACCTATACGTGATGTTCAATGCCAAACAACACCTAAAGGAAGAACAAAAAAACAAGCTCTTAATTCAGTTTGCTACTAATGCTCCTCTTGTACTAGTTAAACTAACTAAAAATTCGTGCATATGCGAAATGTTGATAAGTTCTTTCCCCAAAAATATCCCATTCTTTGGAATTCTAATATATTTCCATATGGAAGGTTGGAAGAACAAGCAAAACCAAAGAAGCGGACTATGCACTGGAGAAGGTGACTGATCTGTTTCAAGTGGTTCCAGCAATATGGTTCAAGCAAGAAGAAGAAGATCAAAAGATGAGACGCACAGGAAGTGAATTAGACTCACTTCTTGCAACCACAGCTGTGGGTGCTTAAATTATTTCAAACACCCCAAGGTGTCTAGTCTTTCGACCACACTACAACTACATATACTGATGATATCCCCCTCCATCTCAACCTTGTATGTAAACATCTTTAATGTATGTGAATTCAATGTATGTTATGTGTATATTATCAAATAACAAAAGAAGAGCCACAAGAAGGTGGTTAGTCCACAACTGTCGTACGTGTTGATTCGAGATAAGCTCAACTAATTTTAATTAAATTTTTCTTCTGTTCTTCAGATCACAATATTAAACATTGACTTTACATACTTGATAATTTTTTATCCAGTAATTTATTTAAATTAATAGCTAGTGACAGGGTGAAACTAACAAGCATTGTTGCTTTCAATGCTAAAGTTGATGTTGTATTTTAATTAACCAACATTATTAAAACCACATTATAATGAGTTGGTGGGGCATCAATATATATTGTCACTATTACTGAAATAAGGATGATTGGTGATTGTTTATGAAAAATATTTCCTCCAAACATTATCAGCATTAGATGCTTTGTTACATGTACACCCATACTATACATTTTTTTTTCAATAGTAGTAAGTCACTTGTCGTGTTTTGCCTATGTTATGTTGGTATTTGAACTGTTGTCTCTCAATAATGTCTTCATTTTATTGATTATATATGCTGTTGTTGCTGAGTAAGAATGCTGCGTTGTGATCATGAGCATACGATGGCTACAACTGGGATATTGGTATTATAGGTAACAAACCCTCTGTCGATCTAAGTATGCAGAAGAAGAAAGAAGATGGAGAAGAACAAGCCTAGGGTTACTATGATTCATGTCTAAATGAAGGAGTATGTAAAGAACGGGTTTCTGTTTTTCAGCTTTGGACTTCAGTCTATTTTGGAGACGTCAGTCTACTTTGGACTTCAGCACTTCTGTGACTTCAGCACTTCAGCTTTGGACTTCAGCACTTCAGTTTTGAACTTCAGCACTTCAGCTTTGGACTTTAGCACTTCAGTTTTGATCTTCAGCACTTCAGCTTTGGACTTCAACACTTTAGTTTGGAACTTCAGCACTTCAGCTTTGGACTTCAGCACTTCTATTTTGAACTTCGGCACTTTTATTTTGGACTTCAGCTCCTTCATCAAATGGGTTTATTCATCAAATTGGGCCTACATCTTCAGTCACTCGTTTGACCCAGATTTGCTGGAGATATTTTACATAGTAGAGGGAATCATTCTTTGTATATATTCCTTAGTCTGTTACAACAGAATTGGTTACAATAGCTGTAAAGATAGGGCAATAGAACAGTGCCACTTGGCAAAGTTTGTTTAGGCTAGATTCTATTATTCTTTATAAATAGTATACACTGTACAAAGAAATATACACAGAAAAAGGATTTACAAAACTCATTTTCATTTCCTACATGGTGTCAGAGCAGGCTTGAGCTGCTCATTCACGATCCTATCATTTTTTTTTCTCTTTTTTTTTATTCTTCAATTTTCTTCAGCCATGAGTACTCCTGGACAGACTCCAGATCTTCTAGCCGCAGCTACTACCATGGCTGATCCTGTTGTAACAGCAACAACAATCATAAATGGAGTGGTTAATTCATCGCATCCTTATTATCTACATCCCTCGGATTATGCATGAATGCATCTTGTATCAACAGTTTTTGATGGAAGAAGCTATGGTGGATGGAGAAGGGCTGTAGTAATTGCTTTATCTGCAAAAAACAAGTTGGGTTTTATTGATGGAACTCTTAGTATTCCACAAACTAATTCTGGACTCCAAAAGACTTGGACAAGGTGTAATGACATGGTATTGTCATGGTTACTTAACTCTCTATCTAAGAAAATAGGAGAAAGTGTTCTTTACTCCCAAAGTGCTAAAGAACTATGGAGTGATTTGGAAGACAGATTTGGACAAACAAATGGAGCTAAGCTATTTCAGTTGCAAAAAGAACTTAGTGTTGTGGTTCAAGGCATCTCTAGTGTATCAACCTATTTCACTAAAATAAAAAGCTTGTGGGATGAGCTTGATGCCTTGAACACCTTTTCAACATGCATTTGTGATTGTGAATGTGGAGCTAAAGTGAAAAGTTCTAAGGTTTATCAAGATGAAAGGTTGCTACAGTTTCTAATGAGGTTGAATGACATTTTTATTGGTGTTAGGAGCAATATCTTGCTCTCTTCACCCTTACCCTCTATTGGGCAGGCTTATTCACTAGTGATACAAGATGAGAAACAGAGGGAGATCCATGCTGCCCCTGCTTATCCAGGAGAGTCAGGATCCTTTTTGGTTGCAAACCAAAAAGGAAATACAAGAAGATTCAATGAAAATAAGGGGCAGAAAGGGGGTTTTGGTCCTAGAAAAAGTGTTGGAATTTGTACTCATTGTAAAAAACTTGCACATACTATTGATAAATGCTATAGGATTCATAGGTTTCCTACAGATTTTAAGTTGACTAAGCAGAGGAAGTTTCAAGGGAATGTACATGCAAATGCTGCCTTTAACACAAATGCAGAAGGGATACAAGTAAACACTAATTCAACAGTAACACAGTCATTTACCCAGGAAAATGTCACACAGTTGTTGCAGCTCCTTCAACAGGTCAACATGGGTCAGCAAGGTGCAGGAACCTCTGAAGTTTCTGCCAATCTCAGTTGTGCTGGTATAACTAAATTCTTCAATTCCTTTGCCTGTTTCATTCAAATTGATAGTGAGTCATGGATATTAGATAGTGGAGCAACTGAGCATATGACTTTCAACATAAATTTTTTCATTAACTATAAAGCCTTGCCTAAACCTGTCATGGTCAATCTGCCTAATTCTCATAGAGTAAAAGTCACTCATTCAGGTTCTGTTGCATTATTACCAAACATAGTCTTGCACAATGTCCTATATGTGCCTTCTTTTAGATTCAATTTGTTGTCTGTGCACAAGTTGTGTAAGCAACTTCAACAATATGTGCTCTTCACTCCTGATTCTTGTTTTCTACTGCAGGGCCCTTCACTAAAGAGCCCTCTGGAGATTGGTAGGGAGACAGGAGGACTGTTCATTCTCAAGTCAAGCTTTCTAGCTCCAGTTTCTACAAATTTCCCTAAATCTAGTGTTTCTGTATCTAGGCAAAGTTTACTTTCTGTTCCAGTTTTCAATTCTTGTTTTGCTTTATCTGATTCAAATGTAAAAGAAAAGCTATGGCATTATATATTAGGCCATATGCCTTTGAGTAATATGAAGAAAATTTCTTATGTTTCTGTTCCTTTATGTTTTACTCATTCAACTCCTTGCCTTATTTGTCCTATGGCTAGACAATCTAAGCTTCCTTTTTCTTCAAGTTCTATATCAACCAGCAGACCTTTTGAACTAATTCATGTGGATACTTGTGGACCTTACAAGGATCCTACCTATGATGGTTATAAATATTTTCTCACTTTAGTTGATGATTACAGTAGAGGGACTTGAACCTACTTACTAAGTAACAAGTCAAATGCCTTCATTATGCTAAAATCTTATCTGGCAATGGTGGAAAGGCAATTTCATACAAAAGTTAAGATAATTAGATCTGATAATGCTTCTGAATTGGGTTCTGGAACTGTTCAAACAAATTTCTTTCTTTCTCAAGGAATTTTACATCAAACCAGTTGTGTCTCCACTCCACAACAGAATGGTGTTGTGGAGAGAAAACATAGGAATTTACTAGAAACATCTAGAGCTCTTTTATTTCAATCTCATTTGCCTATATCATTTTGGGGGGACTGTTTGCTCACAACCACTTATTTGATCAACAGATATCCTTCTAGAGTATTAAAGTACAAGACTCCTTATGAAGTCCTTTTTCAAACCAAGCCTAATTATTCCAATTTAAGATGCTTTGGTTGCTTATTCTTTGCATATACTCTTTCAAGACATAGATCCAAATTTGATTCAAGGGCTGTTGCTTGTGTACTTCTAGGGTATCCGCATGGAAAAAAAGGTTATAAAGTGATTGATTTGAAAACTTTATAGGTCTTTGTGTCAAGAGATGTCATATTTCATGAGGAATTCTTTCCTTTTGCTTCTTTTAAATCTGCTCCTGTAGGAGTTTCTTATTTACCTACAACCCCTTTAAGCACATCTTCTCAGTTAACCTCAGATTTCTCCTCACCTTTAGTTTCTTCTACTAATCACACTTCTGCCACTTCTCCTAACCCTACTGTTTCTTCTGCTTCTACACCTGGTACATATCTATTTCCCATTAGCCCATTGCCAGTTGGATCATCAACAGGCAACCCCTCTTTTACTGTTCCTTTTCCTTCATCACCTTCCCTTGTTTCTCAACCTTTGGTAGAAATTCTAATTAGAAAATTCACCAGACATCACAATCCTCGTATTTACCTCAAAGATTACATTTGTAATGCTCTTCACCTATCAGATGTAAGTACTACATGTTTCCTCACCCCAACCTCACCTCCATCTTTGTCCTTTAGTAACCTATCCAACTCTAATCAACATATGCTCAATGCTCTATCTAATATGCATGAACCTATTAGTTATTCACAGGCTACACATCACCCAGGGTGGAAGCAAGCTATGGAACAAGAAATTGCTGCTCTTGAGCTCAATAAAACTTGGGAAGTCATGGAATTACCCCCAGGTAGAAAAGCTTTACCTTGCAAGTGGGTGTTCAAGGTAAAACAGCGCTCAGATGGGAGTATAGAAAGGCTGAAAGGAAGATTGGTTGTGCGAGGTGACATACAAAGAGAAGGAATAGATTTCAATGAGACTTGTTCCCCAGTGGTCAAAATAACCACCATCAGATGTATTTTAGCAGTTGCAGTTAAGAAAATTTGGGACCTTTATCAATTGGATGTGAACAATGCGTTCTTACATGGCGACCTAAATGAAGAGGTTTATATGAAGTTCCCATTTGGTTTTACACCATCTTCTCCTAATCATTTTTGTAAGTTAAAGAAGTCCATTTATGGACTTCGTCAAGCTTCTAGACGATGGTAAACTAACAACTGCTCTTAACTTCAAAGGATATTCACATTCATTGAACGATTACTCCTTGTTCTTTAAAAGGACAGAATCATCAATATCTATTGTAGCAGTTTATGTAGATGACATATTACTGACAGGGAATGATATGAAGGAATTGACGGACTAGAAAGAATTTTTACATAAGGAGTTCAAAATCAAGGATCTTGGAAACTTACATTATTTTTTGGGCATGGAAGTTTTACGAGAGCCTCATGGTCTGATTTTGTCTCAGCGGAAGTTCACCCTTGATTTATTGCAAGAATTTGATTCTCTCCACAAGTCGCCTGTGTCTTGCCCTCTAGACCCAACTGCTCGTCTTCTTGCTCAAGCTGGTGACTCCATTCCTGATCCAACTTTATATCGCCACTTGTTGGGCAAATTAAATTATTTGACGCATACTAGGCCAGATTTATCCTACACTGTACATCACCTCAGTCAGTACATGCAGGATCCTCGTCAACCTCACCTCAATGCTGCTCTTTGTGTTCTTCGCTACTTGTTGAAAGATCCTGAACTTGGCCTTTTTATGTCTTCTTCGCCTTCCTACCAGCTCCTTTCTTTTTGTGATTCCGATTGGGCCACTTGCCCTAACTCGCGTAAATCCGTCAGGGGTTTCTACATTTCCCTTGGTTCATCCCCAATTTCATGGAAATCGAAGAAGCAAACCTCCATCTCCCTCAGTTCTGCTGCATCCGAATATTGCTCAATGCGACGAGTTGTGGTAGAGATCACTTGGTTAGTCCGGCTCTTTGACGATATTTCAATACCAATTTCACTTCTTGTTCCTCTCCATTCTGACAGCCAAGCAACTATTCATATAGCCAAAAACCCTGTTTTTCACGAAAGAACCAAACATGTTGAACTAGACTTCCATTTCGTCTGACAGCAGTTCCTTGCCGGCCTAATTTCACTCTCCTATGTCCGTCATCCTCTCATCTCGCAGATCTATTTACCAAATCACTCTCTGGGCCGATTCATCATACTCTTTTGCACAAGTTGGGTGTTCTTTCATCCCCTCCAACTTGAGGGTGGTGTTGGAATTATAGGTGACAAATTCTCTGTCGATCTAAGCATGCAAAAGAAGAAAGAAGATGGAGAAGAACAAGCCTAGGGTTACTATGATTCATGTCTAAATGAAGGAGTATGTAAAGAACGAGTTTCTGTTTTTCAGCTTTGGACTTCAGTCTATTTTGGAGACTTCAGTCTATTTTGGACTTCAGCACTTCTGTGACTCCAGCTTTGTACTTCAGCACTTTTGTGACTTCAGCACTTCAACTTTGGACTTCAGCACTTCAGCTTTGGACTTCAGCACTTCAGTTTTGCACTTCAACACTTCAGTTTTGAACTTCAACACTTTTGTGACTTCAGCACTTCAGCTTTGGACTTCAGCACTTCAGCACTTTTGTGACTTCAGCACTTCAGCTTTGGACTTCAGCACTTCTGTTTTGAACTTCAGCTTTGGGCTTCAGCTTTGGACTTCAGCTCCTTCATCAAATGGGTTTATTCATCAAATTGGACCTACATCTTCAGTCACTCGTTTGGCCCAGATTTGCTGGAGATATTTTACATAGTAGAGGAATCATTCTTTGTATATATTCCTTAGTCCGTTACAACAGAATTGGTTACAATAGCTGTAAAGATAAGGCAATAGAACAGTGCCACTTGGCAAAGTTTGTTTATGCTAGATTCTATTATTCTTTATAAATAGTATACACTGTACAAAGAAATATACACATAAAAAGGATTTACAAAACTCATTTTCATTTCCTACAAAAGTCATATTAGCCTAGAATAATCATGTATATATTATTACTCCCTCTGTTCCAATTTTTTTTGATCCGTTTCAAAATGAACGACTCTTTCTAAATTTGAAAATAATTTAGCTTAAACTTTCAACTCTACCCTTAATGAGAAACTTTTATAATCACACAAATACTCTTGATCCCATTTTGACTTGTTTAGGACCACAAATTCAAAAATCTTTATTTTTTTTAAACTCCGCTCTTAGTTAAACAAATTTACGTAAAATAAAACAGTGGGAGTAATATACAACATATTTTAAACAGTTAACGCTTACATCAAGAAAAAGAAGTTCCAATATAATTAAGCATAATAATTAGCACGTCTATCGCTAACAAAGTGGCTTGATGATGAGGTATTATTCCATCGACAAGTTTGTACACTTATCTTCTCATTTAGCAAAAGACTGGCATCATTATATTACAGGCGAAGAAGTAAACTCTTCAATTCTTTATTTATTACTTTCTCCGGTCTAAAATAAGTGATTTTTTTTGGTTGTTTTCATACAGATTAAGAAATTCATCTTTTAATATTAATTAGCAATAAAATTGACCATATTAATATTTATTATCCACATAAACACTCTTAACACGTACTCCAACACTATTTACTCCAAGAATAATATAGGAAAAAAAAATAATTAATTCATTCTCGAAATCTGAAAAAAGTTACTTATTTTGGACCCGAGAAAATAAGAAGAGGTTATATTAGCAGCAAGGGCAATTTCTAAAATTCGACTGTATGTTGGACTTGTCCCCGGATAAACAAAAAGAGTTAAACAACTTAGGGTCGATTTTATGGATTCTTCTATTCATATTTTTTCTAATATTAATTAATCGGGTCGCCAAATAAAAATATTCAATACTTTTTGAACATATCTTCCGCGTAAAGATGTGAACCACACGCCCACTAAGGATCATCACAACATTAAAAAATGTGTGTGTTGCATGACGAGATATTTTTATGTTCAATTGATTAATAGGTGTGAAACCAACAAGCAGTGGTGCTCTCAATGCCAAAGTTTGATGTTATATTTTAATTAACCTACATTATTGTAAAGCATATTATGCCATTTGATATCGTTATCTGATGAGTCAGTGGGTGTCTTTGTCCCAATTACAATGTCACTCAATAAGGATGGTTCGTGGCTTAATTAATGTTGATAGCTTAGAAAAATATTTTCTTGAGGGATCCCTCCATACATCATCGTTATTAGATGTTCTGTCACAGATCAAATTATACATTCTTACATCGAGCAAAAATTTGATTGTGATAAATGAACACGCCATAGATAGAACTAAATAGGCCTTTATTAGCTGAGGATCTCGTGTATATGATGCTGTGCGTTTATAGCTCCAATAGTCCTTGAAATTTTAGGCAGGTGTATTTACGTCCTTAGTATATCGTCTTAAACCGCGATGGGGTCAGATTTAAACTGATCAAGATACCCTGAGGGATCATTTGGTACAATAGTAGGATATTCTTGGGTTGAAAATCCCATGAGATAAGTTATGCCATCTTTTATATGAGATAATTAACCTCATCATTTTAGTGTACAAGTTATTTCGGAATTAGCTAATACCCGAGCCAAAAGAAAATTTGTGGTTTTTTTAGTTAAGGTGTAGTGAGTGCGTAACCAAAGTTATAAAAATTTGAACAAATGTGATAAAAAGCATGTTTGAAATATTTGAAGTTTGGTTCTATAGATATTTTATTTTCTTTTAGTCACTATTTCAACCATACTTATCACTTGTGAATCATAAAAGTTTCGTTAGTGCTTTTCAAAAAATTTGACCCTCTTACGACTTGGTTTTACTATCATCTGCCATTTTCTAGTTGGGAACAACATTTTTGACTCTACACCTTATTTTCATAACGGTAACTAAAGTCTCAATCTCAAATTTACAATACAATTTTACTCTATATACCAGTAACAAATGAATAGAACAACAATATCATAATTCCACCTTATATTATTGGAATTTGGACTTGCGTTATTTGATTATAGCATGAAAGGATAATGACGTGACTTAAGTAATGGATAATAAAAGACCTAGTATTAAATACTATGTGTGTGGATAAGTGAGGCCCACTAACGATTGGCTTGTGATGGGTAGGCACTCTTTATAAATAGAGGCCAACTCCCTTTTTCCTAGTTATAGAAAATCCTTGCGTATTCTGCCTCTCGGATACGTGGTAAAGGTAGACGTCCCTGTATTGGTAAAAAATAGACATTACACGTGTAATATCTTGGATGACAAAACAATATACGTGGAGCAATGGAAGAGCGACAGCTAGAGGAAAGCTTAGAAAGAGGTACAGAACAAAGAGCTACGAGGTAAAACACCCATGAGATAATTAGAAGCGGAAGTTCCAGTATAATTGAGGAGTTGAAGAGACACGATCAGAATGAACCAAGACAAAATAAAGGGTAAATTCAAAGGTCTTCAATCAATGAGCTAAACGTTACATAATCTTCACGCAACAGTTACGATTACCAATTGTAATGTTATGTTAATGATATTATTAGTCATTAGTGCTCAATCATTAAGAAAAATAGATGTTATATTAAGAAATTCCATATAAAAGGGAGTAAAACCTCACTTGTATACACACGTTCGAACCACTACTGAAATATACTTACTTTTATGCTATCTTATTGCTTTCTTATTTACAAGTCTAAATCCTATTATTAGCTATTCTCTTTGGTTATCAAAAGCCCGAGTACTTCTTAAAATAGCTTTGACTAAGAATCCAATTCTTTGGTAAAAAAATTGGTTCCGTTACCGGGAATCTGATAATCTTTATTTTTTCGCGAATAACCTTATCGAACCATGTCGAATACCAACGACAACAACCAACAAACAACTGGAACCCCAGTTCCATCGCCTCAGGGAGCCCCACGAGGTTCAAGGGAAAACTGCCCAGAAAGATCTACAACTCACAACAATGATCAAATTGGAAATGAGAAAACAAGAGAACAAGACCCTGTGAAGCAGTTGGTTGGTGAATATGTGAGTGAAGCTCTTCAAGATTTTATGAGGGGGCTACCAACTGTGTCGCCCACGCCTCCTCCAAACAACACCGCGACTGTAGAAAATTCACAATCTGGACTAGCAAATTCAGGAAGTAGAGGCACTCTAAATGAATCACTTGGAGGAAGACCAGGTATGTCTAATAATTCAGATTTACAATCTTTAGTACGCAGAAACAGGTGAAGGAACAAAACGATCACATCGAGAAAATATCTGGAGTACCACCTATCATCAAGAGTATTGATATTGATAAATACTCTTAACAACCCTGCAAGCCAAGTGCAGCACCTTTACCGATTCCCAAGAAATTCAAAATGCCTGACGTACCAAAGTACGATGGGACAACTGATCCACATGATCATGTTATTGCTTTCACCACAGGAGTAAAAGGCAACAATCCGACTAAGCAAAAAAATGAATCCGTGTTGGTCAAAAAGTTTGGAGAGACACTCACAAAAGGAGCATTAACATGGTATTCTCTGTTGCCCGAAAATTCTGCTGATTCTTTTGCTGAGCTTGTAGATTTGTTTATAAAAGCACATTCCAGTGCACAAAAAGTGGAAAAGAGAATGGAAGACATATTCAAAATAAAACAGGGAGATACGGAGTTGCTTCGTGAATTCGTAAACAGTTTTCAACGTGAAAGGATGCTTCTACCAAGAGTACCTGACAATTGGGAAACTATGGCCTTTGCAAGTAATTTGAACGATAAAAGCTCTGAATCCACGAGGAGACTCAAAGAGATCTTGAGAGAGTTCCCAGCTACGACATGGAACGATGTTTATAACAGGTACAACACGAAATTACGAATTGAGGAAGATACTATTTCCCAATCAAAAGCAGATGATAGGATGAGTTCTAGACGCTCCAAATCAGAAAGGAGAACTGACAAAAATAGGTACGATCCATACATGGGACCTTCGGGACGAGAGGCTCGTTCCAAATTTGAAAACCCACGGTCTGATCACAGACCGTCGAATAAAGATTCGAGCTCATCATCATCAAGATCCATAAAGGATCGAGATGAGCGAAATAGAGGTAATACAAGAATCGGAGATTACAATTTCAATGTAAGTACTTCCAAATTAATTACAGTATTAAGAAATATGGGTGATAAAGATCGATGTCCCAAAGAAATGAGATCAAATCCAAACAGAAGGAACCCAGACTTCTGGTGTGAATTTCACAATGATTATGGGCGCAAAACATCGGACTACAGGTTATTGCAAGGTGAGGTAGAACACTTATTAAAACAAGGTTATCTAATAGAATTGTTTAGTGAAAAAGGTAAACATGCATATATGAAGAATAGACAGGAGCCCCCAAAACCACCATCCCCGAAGAGAACTGTAAATGTGATAAATGGAGGAGATGAGGTAAATGGCGTAACTTATACTTCAGCAAGAAGGATGACCAAGTTCACAGTGACCCACGTGAAACGGACTCGTGAGGATTCGGAGGCTGACAACATCTCATTCGACGACTCAAATGTTGATGGATTACTGCTTCCACATAACGATGCACTGGTAATATCTCTACTTATACATGACACTAACGTAAAAAGAGTATTGATTGATCCAGGTAGCTCGGTCAATATCATTTTGCTGAGGGTTGTGGAGGAGATATTAATAGGGGACCGTGTAATTCCAAAAGCATATTCCTTGTACGGATTCGACAACTCAACTGTCATAACAAAAGGAGAAATTGAGCTTAATACCTATGCAGAAGGCATCGTCAAGGAAACAAAATTTCAAGTTATATATACAAATATGGCTTATAATGTAATCATGGGGAGACCATGAATCCATGACATGGATGCAGTACCATCCACTCTGCATTAGGTAATCAAATTCCCTTCTAGATGGGGAATCCAACAAATTCAAGGTGATCAACAAACTTCAAGAAACATCAACTCAGTGATGTATTCCAATAAAAAAGAAATAGCAGAGGAATCAAAAGACGAGGGAGCAACTCGAATAGACACAGAAGAAAATGATAAATACACGGTGAATAAAATCACCACAGATGTCACATCAAGACATACATACATGGATTCCAGACCTGATGTTATTCAAGAACCAGAAGAGAATGAAAATATCAAGACAACGACTCAAGACATACATACATGGATTCCATACCTGATGTTATTCAAGAACCAGAAGAGAATGAAAATATCAAGACAAAGACTGAGGAGCTCGAAGCTGTTCCACTGTTCGAGCTTAAGCCTGAGCACAAAATCCACATAGGATCAAGGCTAAGCCCGACCACAAGAGGTAAGTTAACTGAATATTTAAAAGTTAACGCAGATTGTTTTGCTTGGTCCCATTCAGATATGATAGGTATACCCCCAGAAGTGATGACTCATAAACTAAATGAAGACTCATCCTTCGTACCTGTCAAGCAAAAGAAAGAAAGCAGGGATCATTCAAGAATCAAGTGATCGATGAAGAGGTAAAGAAACTCTTAAAATCAGTTCAATACATGAGGTGTAATATCCTAATTGGTTAGCTAATACAATAATGGTACCTAAAAAGAACGGTAAATGAAGAGTATGCGTAGATTATACGGATTTAAATAGAGCATGCCCAAAAGACTCATTTCCATTACCGCACATAGATCAAATGATTGATGCCACTACAAGTCATGAATTATTAATCTTTCTAGATGCATATTCTAGTTACAATCAGATAAAAATGGACCCCTCAGACGAGGAAAAAACCTCCTTTATTACAAACATGGGGGCTTACTGTTACAAATTCATGCCTCTTGAAAAATGCTGGAGCCACGTATCAAAGGCTAGTGACCAAGATGTTCCAGGCACATCTGGGGAAAACAATGAAGGTGTACATTAATGACATGTTGGTAAGGTCAACGAAGGCAGAAGATCATTTCCAACATCTCTCAACTACTGTCGAGATCCTCCGCATGTATAACATGAAGTTAAATCCAGAAAAATGTGCCTTAGGTGTTGAATCAGGTAAATTTTTGGGTTTTCTCGTATCAAATAGGGGCATTGAAGTAAATCCTGCTCAAATTAAAGCTATTGAAGAAATACCTCATGTACTAATGAGCAAAAAAGAAGTTCAAAGATTAACAAGTAGGATTGCAGCTTTGGGAAGATTTATCTCCAGATCTTCAGAGAAGAGCTTTAAATTCTTCTTAGTACTAAAGAAGCAGAATCAGTTCGAATGGACTGAAAAATATCAACAAGCTCTTAAAGACTTGAAGGCTTATCTATCGAATACCCCACTACTGTCTAAACCAAAGGAAGGGGAAAGGTTTTACATTTATCTTGCTGTGGAAGAAATAACCGTAAGTGGAGTCCTGGTAAGGGAGGACAAAGGTAAACAATCTCCTATCTACTATGTAAGTAAGTCCTTACTAGATGCTGAAACTAGATATCCTCATCTAGAAAAATTAGCCTTGGCTCTAATCATGGCAGCTAGAAAGTTAAGACCGTACTTTCAGTGTCACCCAATTACTGTTGTAACTTCATA
>ML415058.1:57067-68998 GCA_005239525.1 Nicotiana knightiana
TCAACCTAGGACTGTAATAAAGTCTCAGGTTTTAGCCGATTTTGTCGCAGATTTTAACACTAGCTTAATTCTTCAAGTAGAAAAAGAGTTAAAAATCTTTACCGGAGCTAATCCAGGAATATGGACTCTATTCACCGATGACTCTTCTAATATAAAAGGAGTCGAGTTGGGAATTATTTTAATACCACATTCGGGTGAAAAGATAAGGTAAACTTTTAAATGTTATCCCATTACTAACAATGATGCGGAGTACGAAGCTATCACTGCAGAACTCGAATTAGCACGAGAACTCTCAATTGAGCAGATCGTGATCAAAAGTGACTCTCAACTAGTGGTGAACCAGATGCAGGGGACTTATACTGCTAGAGAGACTTGAATGCAATAGTATCTGGAAAAAGGCACGAGTCCTGGTGAAGCAATTCCAGTCATGGAAGATTATGCAAGTACCTAGAGAGGAAAACACAGAAGCGGATGCGTTAGCTAATCTTGTAGCAGTTACGGATGTAATGAATAAAGACAATGTTATTGTGATACACTTATTTCATTCAGCAATTGACCAGGACAAGAATGAGGTAACATTTAATAATCTAACCTGGGATTGGAGACACGAAATTGTAAATTTTTTGCAAAATGGTACCGTGCCTGAAGATAAGAAAAAAGCTCAAGCACTTCGCCGAAAAGCTGCAAGGTACTACCTAGTTCGTGACACTCTGTATCGCAAAATGTTTGGAGGTCCCCTAGCAAGGTGCCTTGGACCAAACCAAACTGAGTACGTGATGAAAGAAGTACACGAAGGACATTGTGGGAACCACCAGGTGCAAGATCCTTAGTCAAAAACCTAATCAGAGTAGGGTACTATTGGCCTAAGATGGAAGAAGACGCTGAAAATTTCGTAGCTAAATGTGATAAATGTCAGCGATATGCTAACAATATGCATCGGCCCACAAAATTACTACACCCGGTTGTATCACCTTGGCCATTTATGAAATAGGGAATGGATATAGGATGGTGTAACTGCACCTGCGGAGTGGGAACTAGAGATGTGAGCTTGCAAAAGTGAGAAAGGGACTGAAGAAGCGGTCAAGAAGGAAGCTGGCAGAGGTCGCAGGTGCGAGGCCCTTTCCGCACATGTGTGTCCGCAGATGCAAGTATTGGATCACAGAAGCGCATGGGCGCTTGGTGAGGCATCTTCTCAGAAGCGGACAACCCTTCGCAGAAGTAGATGGCCCTTCGCAGAAGCGGACTGGGCGCCGTAGAAGCGTGAAAAGTCGCAGATGCGGTTAAGTGAACCGTATAAGCGATTTTGCGGGGCATAATTAAAAACACAAGGGCTCGCTATTTTCTTCATTTTCAACATTTTGAGCTCGGTCGACGATTTTGGAGAGGGTTTTTGAGAGGATTCTTGAGGTAAGTCCCTTGTGCTCATTTTTGATCAATAATATTGTATCGCCATTGATTTTCCCACCTAGTTTGTGTGTTTTTGAGGTGTAATTTTGGTAGTTTGAGGCTAGGGATTTGGAGAGTTGATTTGGAGGATTTGGGTGACGATTTGGTGTTGGATTTTGATAAAGACTGTATGGCTGGACTAGTGGTTGGATGGGCTTTCGGGTTTTGTGAGTTTTCTTGGATTCCGAGACGTGGGCTCGGGGGACGACTTTGAACTAATTTCGGATTTTGATTAATAACTTCGTGTTTTTCTTACGGAATTGATTTCTTTAGTTCATATTGATTTTATCGTACTGGCTAGATTCGACACATTTGGAGGCCAATTCGCGAGGCAAATGTGTGTTGGAGTAGAGTTGTACTCGGATTGTGGTAAGTAACACTTCTATACTTGGCTCTGAGGGTTCGAAACCCCAAAATATGTGTTATATGATTGGTGTTGAGGTGACGCACATTCCAAGTCACGGGCGTGCACCGGGAGAATTGTGACCTGGTCGATTTCATGGTGCTGTATATTGGACTTATCTTGTTGATGTCCATGTTTTCATCATGTGATAAAATAATTAAGCTTTTAATCATGTTAGAGATCATGTGTAGGCTATATGTTGATACTATTGGGACCCATAGTGGTCGTTTCTTGTTGTTGTCTTACTGATTTCATTGATATTTCGTACTCAGTCTTATTAATTCATTTCATATCATATCTCAGTCTCTGTTGTTATTTATTGATACATCATATCATTGTTTTTAAGCTAGTTTCATGACATTGTGAGCCGTGAGAGAGAGAGAGATTGGAGAGATTGATGACTGATTGAGGCCGAGGGCTTTACTATGAGTAATATTTATGGGATCGAGCTGCACGCTGCATCGGGTATTACTGATTTATGATAGCATTTGGGCTAAAGGATCCCCTCCAGAGTCTGCACATCCCCCGAGTGAGCGCGGTTGGTTATATTGAGGGATGGATCTTCCCTGGACGAGGATCTTGTCCGAAGAATTTATATACCTGGGGATGGATCTTCCCCACGATCTGGATTGGCCCTACTCGGTACTGAGTGACCGACGGTCAGTTGATGAATATATTTCGGGATGGATCTTTCCTGAGCCGGATCGGCCATATACAGTACTGAATGATTGAGCATTTGAGAGTGCGAGCACATGAGGCTATCAACCTGGTGCATCACATACATCATGTGCATTGGCATGTAGAAATAGAGGAGTTATATTCTACATATCATTCAGATTTAATCTATCTTACTGTATTGAGTTTACCTGTTGAACTTGAAAGCATGCCTACGTTTCTGCGCTGTTATTTCTACCGTGAACTGTAACGGTTGAGTTCCTCACTATTTTCAGTCCAAAGTTTGGATTTGTTACTTATGGTAACTTGCCTTATCTGGCTCATCTTTATCAATCATGTGATTTGACTTAATTAGTTTACTGTTCTTGAAGTTGGGATCACCCTCAATTGATTCTTTAACTTGCAAGAGTTGCTCTCTCCTATGATGCAACTTAGAAGCTGAAGTCTTCTTCCTGGCTAAGGAGGAAGACTCTTTGAGTCCCATAATTTTCTGCTAATGTAATCTGCTTAATAGGCTGCAAAATAACAGTTTATTTCCATGTAATTTCCTCTGTCACTCCACTTTAACATTGATTTGGTATTTAGGCTGGTTGATTTTTAAGTATGTGACTTCTTTTTATGCATTATGGTGTTTTCTCCTCGAATAATAATTAGTGTAACTGTGTTTCATGAAATTTTTTCTGTTGTGTTTTGTATTATTTGGATAATAACATAGGAAGGCAATTAGAATCCATGCAGTCAGTGTTCTTGTAAGCTATATTTCTCTTGCTTTGCTTACAACAGTAATTTTGTGATGACTTTCTCTAATGGACCTTTGTAATTGGAGTCTCTGCAAAAGTAAATTGTTTCTTCTTTCTAGGTTCTTTCATGTGTACTTATAAAAGAGTCTAAATATTATAATAGTGCGTGCAAAGATTTTCTCATGAATGAGGACATGTGTGCAGTGAGTATTAGCTCTCCCTCATGAATTATTATATTATTACGAGCATTGAGCAGAGACATCATATGTTATTTCAACTACTAGATGCGCAGAGTAAGGCTTATTTTCATGACTTTGTTCCTAAATGTAGCCTTCCAGATAAAAGTTCAATTGAAATAATTTAGATGATTTTTGGTGTATTATAGATTATTTATGACTTATTTTTTCTTTCTTCTTTCATTCTTCACTTTCTTTCGCTTAATTTATTCTCTTTTGTATGCCCACTTGACATTTGCTTATTGTAGTTCTAATGCATGTTCCTAATACACACACACATATTTTGTATAGTGAAATGATGGATTGAGTGATTGGACTGTTGTAAACTGTGAATAGATATTTACTAGCATCAAAGTGTATTCTGATTAAGAAAAGGCAGGAATGTGTTGAACTTGATTATGGTTTTATCAGAGCAGATTCTAGTCTCATATTATGCTTTGTTATCTTTTTCACTTATTATATCTTGTGTAGTTTTGTTCGGCAAAATGCATGTAAATATATGAAACTCTAACATGTTGCATGAAAATATGTTCTCGGTTTTGATTTTAAGTAACATTAGTTGCGAAAATAACACAAAATGTTGGGCATGGGACTACCAATCTAGTTTATGTAGTGGGGGCTGCCATTGATAATTCTAGCTAACGTTGGATTGAAGATTGAAGCATAGCAGAGGTGTGGAGTTTTGTATGCAGATTGGTTAAAAGAGGGCAAGATGGTAAAAAGAGGTATGTCAAGTGTTTCTGTTACTACAGTCAATTAAAAACGTATTGCAATACCACATGCCCTTGAAAATAGATTAGTCTGTTTAACTCAAATAAATGTTGGTAGGGAAATTGGAATAGTTTTGTCTTCCATAACGACCACAAGAAATAGAGTACAAAAATAAAATATCAATTTTCTTTAAGTAATTATTAATGTTCTTAGGTAAGTAGCCTACTGTGATTGTGGTAGAAATATTGAAATGACAATTATGAAGACAAGTTAATCAAGTTGTCAATTTTCGTTAAGTAATTTCTGTAAGTCTTGCTTCAAGAAGGGGATCTTGTCACGGCTTGTAAGAGTTGTCGACGTATGATTAGGAGGTCGTGTTCTAGCCGCACAAAGTGTAAATAACATCTTACAAAAATGCGTAATAAGGTTGTGAACAATAGAACTAGTTTGTTTGGCCCTCTCTAGACCCCGGATAAAGTGGAAGGTTAGTGCATCCGGCTGCCCTTGTTTTTATATATCTTGTTTCAAACTATTTTAACCGATCATGGGATGTTTGGACATATAACTTTTCTTTACTAATTCAGATGCTACGTTCTAGCATCACTCTGGTGTGTTTGTCTGGGTCTTTCTCTAGTTTGGCATAAGTGTGTGTGCTTCTATCTTGTAATGTGTAAAATCAAAAGCTGATAATAACTGGGGAATCTTAGGACCCGTTTGGCCATAGGCTAGGTTAGTAGTCCAGTTGGTTGGCTATTTGAATTTTCACCTTATTGTTGAGGGATCGATTCCCCACCTTTCAATTGCCGGTATGTACAATGAAAATGATAACAATAACTATATAAGAGTTGTAACATTACCGAGATATGGTGTGTTTGTCACGTAGAAAGATGACCATTGTGTCGTTTCTTCTTGACTTATTAGTGATGAAATCTTATGACTCCCTCTTCAATTCAGTTCTAGGAATTGGGTCTTATGTGGACAACATATACTGAAGAAGATGAGTGAGTATAAGAATTGGTTTGTTTGTAGAAACCATGATAATCTAAGAAAGCAAGGATCAAATGAGGGATGATTACGAATAAGAAAATAGCTGTACTAAAATTTGTTGCCACTGGTATGCTCAACTTGTGTGATATCAGATTCAGCAATCCATTTATGTCATGTGACTTCAGATTGAGATACTATTGGGAATTCCCTTTCCAGTAAGTCCAGCAGTACTCTTGTCACCTGACGCGTTTGGGTAGAGTAACGTATAAGGCATCTGTATAGGTCCTTTTCGGTTCTTCAATATACTGTCGTTGTTCCTATCCATTATTCTGTTCTCGATTTCCACCAGTTTGTCACGGAATTCCTCAAATGCATGTCGTGGTTGGCTATCAGAAGTCCATTCAGGAGTATCTCTTTGTCCAAGATAAATCTCATCTGAAGAATGCATGGATAACATCTCTATCAAAGAGATGCCAAGAAGAGTTTGGAACTGGGCTGTGATGGTCTTTAGGTAGGCTCGCTCATGGTTTGACTCGAGCTCAACATACTCAGGAGTGCCTGGCATTGGCATAAAGCGCCGGCTTACGGTTGGGCGATTTGGGAGATAACCAGCATAAGGATATTGACCAAAATTAACTGCTGCATGAAGAGCAGAAGCCACCCATATGATTATGGTGCATGTTTGGACAAGCTCAGCCCTTGTCTGCATCTGAGGCCACCATGGTTCATCTTTCAAGTCACCATGACCCACGTTGCGAACTTCTGTCCACCATGATTGAAGTTCCGAATCATCTTGGATCATGTCATCCTCTAAGTAATAGAATGAGCAATACTCGTCCACCCAGGTTTCAATTGCTGACCAAATCTCAAGTCCATCAACGGCGTAAGGATAATCCTCTATCAGAAGTCTAAGGCCATGAGGCTGGCTTGGGTCTGGTACTGCAACTCCTCTGAAATTTAAAAAAAATAAAAATTAAGAGCATTACTTGGACAAGATGGATATGACATTGAGTTCTAAGCTGTAACAGCTAGTGGCCTACCTCTTAAGTAGATCTGCAGGGAGTGCCTGCTCAGTGAACACCCAATTCTTATAGATGGAAGAAGACATTTCCATTGCATACTTGGATGGAAATACTGTCAACTCAAGTATTCCACCTGCATTAATGAGGGTCTGCCGAGCCAAAGCATTAATGTTCATTGTATCGCGGAAGTGGGGCTGTAGAAGCTTATAGATTGGATGAAGCACACTCAATTGTCTGTTTGTTGCTATAATGAATGGCTCTAACGCTGCATGGGTATTCAACCTGCAAAGTAGAGTAACAAAATCAATATAGCGACTTCAAGAAGTGACCTGCTTCTATAGTTTCCACCTTTTCATCTGCTTTGTTAAGTAGCTCACCAGTGACTGACGAGCTGATGATATCCAGAATCATTTACAGCAACATAGGCTTTAGCCAGATCCCAGACATAGCCTTCAGCACTCTCATCATTACATGGGGTAAATACTTGACTGCTGGAACCATGTTTATCTCCTTGTGGGTGTGGTAAGCTCAGTTCGATTGCAAGTGGCTTCAATGTTCCATCATCTTGGAGTAAAAGGAGGGTCCGACTAGTATAGATCTTATTGGTTGTTGAGTTAATCCGATTAAGATAAGGCATAAGTCTATCATGATAATCTAAGATGAATAGCCTGTTGTACTTAATTGCCTGTGGCCACAAAAGATAAAAAGTGTAAAATATATAGAATCTAAAATGGAGAGAGATGATTGATGTCCATATATAAAGGATGCCTTGGTTTTCTCTTCCTTTCTTTATGATAAATTACCAGAAAAAGAATAAAGAAAGAGTATTACATCATCCACTGTTAGTCCATCCATGTATTTCTCAATCTGCTCCCTTGTGATTTTACTGGTTTGGTCGCCATATACTTCAGGATCTAGCTTGCTTGTGGGTGGAAATACCTGATAGGCGTGTAGTCTTTTAGTAATTTGCATTCAAAGAGTACAAAAACACATAGAAAAGATAAAAGAATTCGTAATTGGTATTACCTGTAGACGCTGGATAATCACAGGGTTGACTCCGGCCAGCATTTCACGTCCAAACTCTTCATCTGTCCTCCATGCAGAGTTATCTTCTGTAGTTTTTTTTTTGGGGAAGTGTTCACAATTAATTTACTTTTTCACCTTAGGAAGTACTCAGAGGCTAAAGTAGTTGTGGAGCCAGAGAAAGAGAAAACATAGGCACCTTTAATTACATGAGGAATTGGAAATTTATGAAGTTGTCCTTTGAGCATTTCCCATGGCATGCTTTCCGTGGAGTTATCAGGAACTCGACCTTTATACACTTTTTGTACATGTTTGAAGCTGTTAAACTCATTAAACGGTTTAGCTAACAGAGATGCAAGCTGTGGAATTATGACCCGACCCATTGATTTGGCACCATATCCAAGGAAATCTATAAACTTCACATGGTTGAAACGTTCATCTCGTGGAACATAAATGTTTAAACTCAGAAGTGGAAGCCGGCTCTCTAAGCTAGAATCTGTAACAGCAAACTTAACTCTATCAACATGTTCTGTTAGTGGTTCTAAGAAAACACCTGTAAATATGATGACATTAATGTGTTTGCAGCCTAACCTCTTTTAGTCGGTGGACGGCCTGTTCTTCCTCTTCGGGGGTATGGATAATCCTTGCCCCCACCAAGCACTGGTCGACCTTGTCCTAAATCATTGTAGACTGCATAGTCGTAAACCCTGTCCCATTCCTTGAGTTTGCCAGAACCTGTACCTTGAAGATTAACAAGCTCCTCATTCCTGTATGGCCGAAGAGGTTCTGGAGTGTTGCATGGAAGGTATGTCTGATAACACCAAAAATTAGAGATTCAGTCTCTATCATGATCCATAAGTTTGAACTAAATCCTGTACGCAAAACTTGGTTCAGATTTAGTATGTCAGTGTAGGTATAAGTGTGAGATTAGAGAACTTCAACTAGTTTGGATTGAGGAATAGTTGATTGATTGATTTGACAGTCTGATTGTCATCTATATAAAAACCCTGTCATCATGATCCTTCTATCCTGTCATGCTTAAGGACTCTCCTCATAATCCTGTAAGTCAGGAAGTTCGGATTTTCCAGGGTAGCCTTGGAACTATTTTGAAGAGGAACCATCCTATTTAAAGTTGAAAATGTATATTTTTGTTTTTTGTGTATCTGGAAATCATACAGTTAGGTTTAGCCGATCAGTATGTACTTTTTGCCTAGAAAATTGAAGTGCATCCTCAACCTTAGTGTTTTCTTCTGAAATTATGTTTAATAAGCGCTGCCAGTTCCTGTTGAGTGATTAATATGTTTTGTAGGCATCATATGGATTCCTGGAGTAAGTTTAAGAATATGGATACCTTGTTGCTAAAAAACACCCGATCGTACTTGTAGCGATGTGCTGGATACACCCAAGAATTGCAGACGAAATGAACTTCACCATGTCCAGGAATATCTTCTAAAGCAACGGTCTTCAGGTAAAACTGGCTATGATGATAGTTCTTTATAATGAAAGCACCAGGAAATCCTATTGACTCATCCCACTCAAATGTAATATTGAATGTAGCTTCTTCCACTGATATCCAAGTCTTGCTGGATGTCCAGTCCAAAATTGCTGGTTCTCCCACCTTCCCTTTTGATCCATTTTCTTTAAGAATGAAAAATAAATTGTGCTTCAATGTTACTGTAAAGAATAACATACATTCTGCATTTTTTGCACTAAGGCTTCCAAATTAATACGAAGTACTTGATTTCAAACATATAAACGACTGCAGAGAAGGAACTATCAAGGTTTTCTTATGGTATTTTTGCTTCTAAATGGGAGGAAACCAGGGAAATAAAACCTTTAGATTTATTCTGCTGCAAGCTTTCGTATAATTTGTTGGTGAAAATGGAATAACCAGGCATTCAGAATTCAGGTACTGGAGGTTCGGGAGTTAAAAATTTGAAACTCCAGAATAAGAGTTTGTTACTAAAATGGCGCTGGAGGTTTAATGATTTTAACAATGAACTATGGAATAATGTTATAACCGTTATATATGGTAAGAATGAGGAGAGGTGCACTAACAAAGAGGTGTGTACGGGTTATCTGTTTGGAAGCATATTAGTAGTCTTTGCTAAGAATTTTAGGACTGTGTTAGGCTTAAAGTTGGCAACGGAAGGAGAATGAGGATGTGGTATAGGTGGCTGGATCACACTCCGTTAATGAAACTATCTCCAGATCTTTATGCAATCATCTCTAACAAGAAACATAATGTGATTAATACTCCACAGGGAGATGAAAATTTCATTCAAAAGAAGGAACTTGCATGACCGGGAGATTGATTGCATAAATGAGTTAATTCAAATGCTGGAACCTGTCTCTCTTGATGATCAGGTGGCTGAATTCGTTGTTGTCGAAGATTGAGTGATGGTAAATTTACTGTCAAGGCATTGTATAAAAGCCTCTTTAGGAAAATAGATGGAGGTCAGGACTGTTGGCCATGGAAGATAACCTGTAAATCTAGTGTATCCTCTATAGCTGCTTGCTTCACTTGGATTGTCACTCATGAAGCTTGTTTAAACCATGTCAATCTACAGAAAAGGGGGCTTACTATGTGCAGAAGATGTTTTCTATGTGAAGAGGTTAATGAATCAGTGAACCATCTTCTACTCCACTGCACTTGTTCTAGGAAAATTTGGTCAATGTTTTGGAGCATTTTTGGAGGTCAATTGGTTATGCCAGGACTTACAAAACTTGCCTTATGCAGCTCGTTTGCGGCAGCTATTTTCTAGGGGCAGCAAGCACTATCGGAATGCAGTTCCTACTTCCATGTTCTGGAACACTTGATTATAGAGAGAAATAATAGATGTTTTATTTTTAATGATAAAAAGCGATAACATTGGAAATGTAAAATCTAGATGCTGTAAGAGTCTTTATTCATGGTGTAGGAAGAATGTTGTATCTAATATAGCCTCTTCTTTGGATCTGTTGAATTCCTTCAACATATAGAAGGAAGACCTTTCTTCTGTTGTACTCTTATAAGTACCTTCTTGGTTCTCATTAATAGATTCTTACCTTCCAAAAAAGGAGAAAAAAGGTTCTACACAAGTTTTCTCACCCTGAATGATAGCCATATTATATGAATATGATATCTAACAAGTATAATAACTAACAAGTTTCTTTGCATCTCTTTGCTCAGCTGTAGGAGAAAGTGTAAATTACCAGGATCAGCATGGACAGCACTAATGAGCTGTAGGGTGACACGTTTTCCAAAGAGCTCGTGCATTCGATCAAGGAAGGCAGAACCAGCATCCTTGAAGTTCAAAACATTTTTCTTCCTCAATACAACTGTCCCCTTGATCTTAATGGAACTGGTTTGGTTGCTAGAATCGCTTTCTCTTGGAACATCACGCTGCTTCCCGCAAACCATTTCCAGCATTTTCTCCAGTACCTCTGTACAACATGGTGGAAAGATCCCCATCGAACAAAATGGAGATACAGAACAAGTCCTAAAGATATGTTTGAGTTGAAATAAATCAAATATTTATCACCTTTTATTGAAGCAACAAAGGTACTTTTCCTCTATGTATTAGTGCAACAGCAGTAATAGACTTTTGTGTACTATTATAGTTGCTGTAGACTTGTATATCATTGGAATCACAACATGGATCAATTGAGGCATCCATGTTGGTGTTAAGAAATTCTGAATCTTAGCTGGACAAGTTTGAATTCTTTATAGAAAAAATATGATCCTGATAATATATTCACAGAGCTATGAAATATGTCCCAAAGTTTTAAAATATTCCCTCCATTGCCTACAATTAAGATCCGGTTAAAAAGCTTTCACTGTCTCCAGATATGTTTTGTATTAGTATAGCACCAACTTCTAATATGCTACCATTTTTTTAATTGCATAAACTTGTTACAGTGATATATATTCCACAATACACTTTACACATTGTTAGTTTTAAATATTAAAAGAAAAAAATGAATGAAAAGTTGATAAAGTTAATGAAGAGCTGAAAGTTGTAGAGTACTAGTACTTCTTGAAAAGGGAAGTGTGTTTTTTCTTGAACACATTTTTTTTTAACCAACTACCACAAATGAGGAAATGACTTCCTCCTGAAAAATGATTTTAGGCATACTTTCTGTTAGAAAATGATCTTCTCATGGAAAAACATTTTCGAAAAACAAGACTTGGGTCATCATTTATATATTATTGTCAGTCTGTTCAACTTGGATTAGTTGAGGCACTCACGAAGGATATAGTAAAGGTTTGATCTTGACTAGTAGTTTGTTGACCTGATCCCTCATGGAGCATCACTCTGCCACTTTGAGTTAAGAATAATATACAACTTCTTCATATTGAGTAATAGTACTGTTTCATAGTAGCTTCTTCTTGGCCAATAAAAGCTTGACAACAGAGGTATGAATGTGAAAATGATGAAACATATCCCAAAGCTTTAAATTATTCTCCCCCATTATTAGCTTACAGATCAAGATCCGGTTAACAAGCTGATGATAAGCTCTCACTGTTTCCAGATAGGCTTATTAATACAATATAGTACAGCAGCCATTTCCAATAATTCCACATAAGTCCTAACCTGCTAGCAGTTTTTAATTGTATGATCTCTGTAGCACGCAGCCACCAAAATACACATTAGAGATTATAAAAGTTGTAAAATACTTCAAAAAAAAAAAAAAAAAAAAAAAAA
>ML415061.1:0-35611 GCA_005239525.1 Nicotiana knightiana
TCCTATATTACTTGTCGACCACGTACACTTGCGTGTGCATTGGGAAATCAACCAACACTATGCTTCCAGGAAACTATAGAATCACGAGAAGAATTATCCGACGCACGATTTAGAATTCGCGGCAGTTGTGTTTGCATTGAAAATCTGGCGGCATTATTGGTATGGGGTCCATGTGGACGTGTTCTCAGACTACAAGAGTCTCCAATATTTGCTCAAGCAGAAGGAGTTGAATTTAAGACGGCGACGATGGTTAGAATTTCTTAAGGATTATGATATGAACATTCTGTACCATCCAGGGAAAGCAAATGTAGTGGCCGACGCTCTCAGTCGGAAGTCTATGGGTAGTCTGGCTCATTTGGAGGATGATTAGAGGTCGTTGGCTCGGGAGGTTTGTCGATTGGCTAGTCTGGGGGTCTGTCTCTCGACCTCAGACGAGGGGAAAGTCATGGTGTATAATGGGGCAGAATAATCACTTGTAGCGGAAGTCAAGGAGAAGCAGTTTATTGATCCAGCATTGGCGCAGTTGATGGGGCAGTTTTTAATAGCAAGATTTCGGCATTCTCACTCGGAAGCGATGATGGTGTTTTGCGGTGCCAGGGAAGGCTATGTGTTCCTGATGTGGATAATCTTCGGGAGAGGGTGATGGCGGAAGCTCACAGTTCCAAGTATTCCGTGCACCCAGGTTCTACGAAAATGTATCAAGATCTCCGGAAAGTTTATTGGTGGAGCCGCATGAAAAGAGGTGTGGCAGACTTTGTATCTAAATGTACGAATTGTCAGCAGGTGAAGGACGAGTATCAGAGGCCTGGTGGGTTAACTCAGCTTATGGAAATTCCATTATGGAAATGGGAAATGATCAACATGGATTTAGTGGTAGGGTTACCTCGCACTCAGCGCAAGTTCGACTCGATTTGGGTGATAGTGGATCGACTCACGAAATCAGCTCACTTCTTGCCGGTCAAATCAACCGATACTGCAGAACAGTACGCTCAGTTGTATACCAAGGAAATAGTCAGGCTTCATGGTACTCCAGTTTCCATTATCTCAGACCGAGGAGCCCAGTTCACGGCTAGTTTTTGGAGGAAATTTCAGCAAGGTTTAGGTACTCAAGTAAATCTCAGCACAGCTTTCCATTCGCACACTGATGGTCAGGCAGAGCGAACTATTCAAACGCTTGAAGATATGTTACAGACTTGTGTGTTGGACTTCAATGGTAGTTAGGATGATCATTTACCGCTTATCAAATTTGCTTTCAATAACAGCTTTCACGCTAGTATTCAGATGGCCCCATTTGAGGCATTGTACGGAAGGAGGTGTAGATCTCCGATTGGGTGGTTCGAGGTTGGTGAAACAGAATTGTTAGGGCTAGTCTCTTGCACCAGGCATTGGAAAAAGTCAGATTCATTCAGGAGAGGATGAAAACCGCTCAAAGCCTTCAAAAATCCTATGCGGATGTTCATCGAAGAGAATTGGAATTTCAAGTTGATGATTGGGTATTCTTGAAGGTATCTCCCATGAAGGGAGTGATGCAGTTTGGGAAGAAAGGGAAATTGAGCCCAAGGTATGTCGGGCCATATCNAGATCCATCAGCCATCGTGCCAGTTGAGACTATTGAGGTTGATGAAGAATTATTGTATGAAGAGGTTCCGGTTGCCATTCTTGATAGACAAGTCCGTAGATTGAGGAACAAAGAAATTTCTTTAGTTAAAGTGTTGTGGCGAAGTCAGCACGTTGAGGAAGCCACGTGGAAAGCGGAAGATGTGATGAAAGAAAAATATCCCCTTTTGTTTGAATAAGTCTAGTAGTGTTCGTCAGAACTATCATCTCTCAGCAAATTATATTTTATGTTCGGTTTTGTGCAAAAGCACCCCATCTTCCCCTAATTGCCTTATTTTTGTAATTTTCCAATGTGTGCTAAAACTGAATCCGCAGTTCTATTTGGGTAGTGTGCAACCCTTGAGGTAAATGAAAGTTTTGTGAAACGTATGTGTTAGGCAAGTGATTAATAGCAGTGTAGGTTGGTAATGATTAATTGAAATGAATATAGTATATTGAGGTGATTGGGTTGTATGAGACTCATTAAAACGACCAAGTTATGTGCAAAAATATGAATCGTGTGAAAATTTGTGATATAAGAAGAAAGAACTATGTGTAGTTGACAAAATGATTGAATATTTGCAAATTGTTGAGATAACAACGTTGTGTGTGAGTTATTGGGTGATTAAAACTGTGTAATGGTGCTTGGAAATGTGTTTTGGGGGCTCTCTGATAGGTAGATAGGTCTAATTACAAAGGGAACTCTGGCGAAATTTTTCTGAGATATTGGAGTTAGTGAAAATCTGGAAGTTGCATGTCATGCTTTCAAAACTAAATGATTTCCAAAACCCTCATTCGAGGACGAATGATTTTTAAAGGGGGGGAGGATGTAAAGACCCGTAAAATTTTCTCGTTTTAAAATAATGCCCGAATGAGTTCCCGAGTTGTTTTTATCGTGGAAATTTTTAAAACGGACCTAAATTGTGTAAAAAGTACCCCGAGACTTAAAGAATAAAATTTTTCAGAAAGTAGGTGTTATGTGACGCACTATGCTATCGCATAACGTGTATGCGGACCGCATAATGGTCGCATACACGGGCAGATCACTACCCCATTTGAGGTCAACTATGTGGTTCAATGTGCGATCGCATTTCAGTTCTGCGGACCACATATCTGTCGCATTATTGCCTTTGATGTTGGGAGGAAAGTTATGCGACGCATTATGCAATCGCATAACGTGTATGCGGACCGCACAATGGTCGCATACCTGGGCAGTGTGTTTTGAATTTTGGCCCATCTCGAGGGTCATTATGCGATTGATTCCACGGACCGCATGTCAGGAATGTGATCACATCCTGACCGCATTCTTGTGTTGGGCCCTATTTTTCTATTTTTTTAAAACCCGATCCCGGTTCATTAAAACACCCCTCCCCTTCAATTTTTAACCATTTTCTGATATATTAGAGAGAGGAAAGAGTGGGTTCTAGAGAGAGAAAGTCCCAATTTCATCAAATTGGTCTTCCTTCATCACTCAATCTTGGAACTAATCAAGTAGGACACAAATTTCTTCACTCTAAGAGGTAAGCTTCTACCTCATTAACCTTAATTTCCAGATTTTTGTTAAGATGAAACCTGGGTAGGATAAATCATAAAGATGGGGTTAAGAATCTTGCATGCATGTACCCAATTCATCATAATCTAGTAAAGGAAAATAGGTTGGAGTAAGCTTTCACTAAAAAGGGGTTATTTAATCTGAAGGAACACCCAGTGTTTGATAGAAAGCTCAAATGAGTTCAAGACATGTTCATGATTCCTAATTCTAAGTTTAAATGTGCCGCATTGTGAATTAGATTGAAGGTTCTAGAAGGTCCGGTGATTTGAGATAGAAATTAAGGAAAAATCCTGATTCGAGGTATGTATGGCTAACTTTAACCTTTGTAGAATCCTCTTGTTGGGTCCGAGCATACGGTATGTGTACCTTGTTTGAAAACATGTGAATTGATTGTTCAAATGTGTTGAGACGTAAGACACTATTCTCTGATTGTCCTAGTTGATTGCCATACCACCGTACTATATGAGACTGTGAAAAGTGTTTGGATGTGCCTATCTTATTATGTGCAAAGCTCGTAAATGCTCGAGGGTATCGATATGAAAGTATGTGTTAATGAATGAAAGAAGGTTAATGTGCCCAAGTGTGGGAATGTATATAATGCCTAAGGAAAACCGTGCGTGATAAGTAATGAAAAAGGGTATTGTGAAATGATGTGAATGAGTTGAACAATTATGGCAATGCCTTGTATATGCATTACTACTTGGGGAGAATTATTGTGCCTTGGGCCCAAATATATGAATGGTGGTCGTGAACTTGTGATTTCTTGAAATGATAATTCTTGTGATGTAATTGTTTGTGGTTGCTGTTATGAAATATGATTGTCAGGTGGGATCGGGTTGCGCACCACAACACAAAGTAATAAGCTTGATGAGATGTGAGGTAATAAGGGTGGCCGAGGTAATAAGGATGGAATGTGATCATTATCACTATCGAAATGAAAAATCCGGAAAACTCTTGAATATGGTGATGTTGAAAGGGAAAAAGGAGAGATTGTGAAACTTGTTGATTTTGGATGTTTCTTTCCACGTGCGTTGATTGATTAGTTATATTACTGTCTCTTAATTGTGTATTGTTTGATTGTACTTTGGATAAAGTTTGTTCATACATACTAGTACTATTCCACAGTACTAACGTCCCTTTTGCCGGGGGCACTACATTTTTTTATATAGATGTAGGTGGGTCCATAGAAGGTTGCTCAGCTCGCCGTTAGTGGTGCTTTCTCCTCATCTTTTCTCAGCTGTACTGGTGAGCCCCACTTCCTCTCGGGGCCATGTGTAGTTCATGCCATCTCCTTTTGAGTATATTATGTATTGTAAGGTATAGCCGGGGCCTTGTTGCCGACAAGTATTGTATAAACTCCTAGTACTCTTAGAGGCTCCGTAGACACTATGTGGGTGTATATATATATATTTTTTTGGATAGTGGTTGTATTTGCTCGTAATCGTGGTCCGTATTGGGAAGTGTTGTATCTATTATGTATGTTTTGGGAAATCTAGTATAATAATGTAAAATGAGAAAAAATTGGATTTATTGTGGTAATCACACACTTTTAAGCTTATCTCACTGTTTCACATAAATAATGGATGATATAAACACGGGAAAGCGCGTTGGGTAGGAAAGGCAAATCAGGTTCGCTTGACTGGGTCACCCGGTTGAGTGCCGGTCGCGTCCCTCGATTTTGGGGCGTGACATGCACAATTTGATCTAGCAGTACGGCTGCTCTATGAACCTCGACCTGATTATGTTTGCCTAGCTACCTGGATCCTCAAGAACACGTTTAACTTGAATTTTCTTTAGTAAGATAGAAATTACCAAGGCGTCGTTATGCGGCTGAGAGAGGACTTCTGTTTGCTCGTCGTATAATGTAAGGGTGCCTTCGGGCATGTAATCTTGGGTCCATTTCTCTCTTGTGATCGACACTCTGGTGCGTTTGAAAACACGTCCCTATGGGATGTCGCCCCCCCTCCCCAATGATCATGTGGATGATATGCTGAGGTTTCTCTTGCTCATTCTTTCTATTGGCGTCTCTTTCTCTGAAGTGATTTTTGGCCCTGTCACTGAGGAATTCTCAAAGGTGACCTTCATTGAACAACCGAGCTACCTCTTCTCTCAACTGTCTGTAGTCCTCGGTCTTGTGGCCATGTGTACCATGGTATTTACACATCAAGTTAGGATTCCTTTGATAAGGGTCAGTTTGTATAGGTCTGGGCCACCTGGTGTCTTTAATCCTTCCAATGGACGAAACGATACCCGAGGCATCGACGCTGAATTTATACTCTGATAATCAAGGTGCTTCTGCGGAATCGGTGTACTTGTCAAATCCATTCTTACTCATGATTTCCCGAGAGTTTTGCACCCGATCATTTCTTCGATCATTCTGGGGGGGGGGGGGNTCTGTTTGACCTCGATTCTCTCTCAATATCCCTCGAGTCCAACTGGTCGTCCTCGACCCTGATCTTTGATTGGTAGCGATTATGCACGTCCGCCCATGTAACAACAGGGTATTCAACCAGATTTTGCTTCAACTGTCGTGATGCTATCGAACTCTGCTCATTCAACCGTTGTGTGAAAGCTTGAACGGCCCAATCATCGGAGACCGGCGATAACTCCATTCTCTCCATCTGAAATCGAGACACGAACTCCCTCAACATTTCGTTGTCCCTTTGTTTAATCTTGAAGACGTCCGAGTTCCTCGTTGTAACCTTTATAGCACCAACGTGTGACTTTACAAATGAATCTGCCAACACGGAGAATGAATCGATAGAGTTCGGGGAAAAGTTGTGATACCAAATCATTGCTCCCTTAGATAAAGTTTCCCTAATTTTTTTTCCAGCAAAACAGACTCGGATCTCATCGTCCTCTAAGTCGTTACCCTTTATATCACACGTGTATGTAGTGATGTTCTCATTAGGATCGGTGGTTCCGTTGTATTTAGGTATGTCTGGCATGCGGAACTTCTTTGGAATAGGCTTCGGGGCCGTGCTCGGGGGAAACGACTTTTGCACGAACTTTTTGGAATCCAAACCCTTTAAAGCTAGAGGTGCCCCTGGTATTTGATCGACTCGGGAGTTGTACGTCTTCACCTTTTTGTCATTATTTTCGGTCCTCTTTTCTCTTGACTCGATCCTTTTGGTGAACTCTTCGAGCATTTTCATGATTGTAGGGTCAGCCCCCGATCCATTATCATTCGACCTTTTCGGCACCGGCTCAACCATGCTCGGAGTTTTTAGTTTACTTTGTAGTTGAGCGATAGCAATCTGCTGAGCTTGTAGCATCTCCTAGACCCTGTGTTGCTTGACTACTAGGTTGAACCTCCCTGCATACATTTCCTCCGATGTCTGCACCTAAGTCCGCATTTAGAGCAAAGCGCGAACCAACATCGACTGATTCTGCAATTGGCACTACCCCGGGGTTAAGCAGTGGTATGCCGGCCCCTGAAGCAACTACATTATAATTTTCCCCATGAAATCTAAGACCATCACTGCCGTGTACGAGTGTGTTTTACGAGTTCGACATGTTTCAACATGAAAACAAAGAATCTTTGACAAGAACAAGTGTGAAAATAACGTGCGTTATCAAAATCAGCACTGGAATAATCACTATTATCTTTAACCCCACGGTGGGCGCCAAACTGTTTACACTAAAATCTGAGTAACAATTAAACTTATGTTGAGGTATAAAAGATATGTGATTTTATCCAATACTAATCGATAAACACGAAGATAAGTGTGTTAGTTAAGTGAGCAAGATATGATCAAACCAGTGTATGAGTTCCTCGACCTCGAGCTTCAATGACCTCTAGGGATACCAAGATGAACAGTAAAATATAAGAAGGATAAAGCTAAAGGACAAGTCTGATAAGAGATGAGCATAAAAATAAGAATGTATATTCTTTGCCAATGATTGATGATGTTTACAAATGAATAGGCTCCCCTTTATATAATAGGGGGGAGGGGGGGGGGGTTCCTAAATAAGGTACATTTCCATTTCTAGAAAGGAATCTAATTTGTACAGTTGTCTAACCGATTTGTATGAATTCGTACAAATCCATTCCGGGATTTACGCCTTGATCTTTGTGCCATTGCGGGAATCCCGCCCATTCTGTTACAAAGCCCATAACGACATTATCTCGAGGTAGATTTTACTCGGCCTCCGGTATAACGTGCTTCGATCCTCGAGCCCTGCACTCCATCATTAGTCTTGAGCCCGATCTACCGAATTTGCTTGATCCATTTGAACTCGGACTCGGGATGACCTCTCGAACCTGTGAAATCGGGAGTACCTGATTTCGACTGTATACAAACTGCTGTCTTAACTTGTAAGCTACTCGTTTTCTTGTCTATAAAATTTTTCACTATCCGTGTATATCAATTGATTCGCCCTCCCATTTGAATATGCAATGTTTTTCTATTCGTGAAACATATGGCACGTTCTAGTATTTGTTACTAATTCAAGGCATGTCCCTTCTTCATAAGAGATCGTTTTCTAATCAGTAAATACAACCCCGTAACTAGGGTTAAGTTTGATTGTGGTTAACTATTAACTTGGGTTAGTTAATTCTAATTAACTTACTTTAGTTAATTAAAACTAATAGTTATTCCTAACTAGGATTAGGCTAGTTGATTAGGTTCTTAGAATTAGTTTAGTTATCTTAGTTTTAAAAGATATATCTAATTAATCGAGTATAATTATCTCCCTAATTAACGATTACCTAATTAGTTTAGTAATTACCTGCCCAGTGAAGGTATTCTGGAAGGCCAGGCATGAATAAAACTAAGTACTGATTTTAACAAGTAAAGAAAACATCTAATAATTTGATGATGTTAACAGGAAACCTTAACAACCATACATGGTTGCAAACAGTCAAGAACGCTGAATCAAAACACAACTTCAAGCAGTATACGGGCAAATCACACATATGGTTGTTACGCTTTTACAAGAAGATGCAATAACAGTGTTTCGACATATAAATTTATGGATCAAACAACTAATCGTTCATGCTCGTCTATTGACAGAAATCGACAAACATATAGATGTCTTGAAGATCAGTAAAAAAAAGAGAAACTGAAAACCTAATACTAATCACAGTCAACTCGTAACATTTTTTAAGAAAGAAACAAGTAGACAAATTACAATGCTTAAACGATTAAATCACACCAAAAAAAGTAATTGACAACGATATTTTAATGCTAACCTAATTTCCCCTAAAATAATTAAAGGAACTAAAGAAGAGGGGGTACCAGTAGTACAGAACACATTTGGCCGGAAAATTTGACGTTGTCGGACCTTGGCTGGACTCCGGCGGGGTTGGAAATGATCCGAACCCGCATGAATCGACAGCTCTCATCAAGAGCTATCAACTCATGCAGGTGCGAGCCATTGAAAGTCCTTGAGTTGGTGCGCACGAGAGAATTAGGGTTCTGGGAATCTTAGATCCGAAATTGGTTGTTTTAGAATGAGTTTTTGGGAAAACTAACGATGGGATGTGGTTGAGGGGGACAAGTCGATCATGGGGTGAAAATTTGAGGTTGTTTGGTGGAGCTCCGCCGCCGGTGGCGATTTCCGGCCGGCGGGGCAGGGTAGGGGAGCGGCAGAGACAGGCGGGGCTTTAGAGAGAGGAAGGGAGACGGTGGGGAGGGTAGGATGTTATACTTCAGGTTCATGGGGTAGGAGGTAACATTTGGACATATTTATATTTTAAGGCTGGGGAGTTCCCAGCCGTTTGATCTATTTTGATCAACGGCTGGGATTTGTTCCATTAACTTAAACGGAGTCGTTTGGGTAGTATAGGGGACTGGCCGGGTTATTTTTGGTCAATTGGGCTGGGTAGTGTAGAAATGGGATTGGGCTTGGGTGATTTCAACCCAGGTCAAACTTAATTCTTCTAATTAATTTACCCAATTAATTTAATTAAATCCAAACCTAATTAAATCCAAAACGTAATAATTAATTTGACCTTGTTTCATCTAATCCTAGATTAATTAAGGATAAAATAATTAATTTTATACTCATAATTAAATATATGATTTATTGAATAAAACGATTAATTTTAGTAATTAGTTGTTAAAACTATATTACATCAAATAACCATCATTCGTATATTATTTAATTCAACTAATTACATATAATAAGTTCATAATTCTTTGATAATAGTTATGCAATTTTAATAATTTTTAAAAGACGAATTATGAATATGCAAATGCAAACAATTCACAATTATTCACTAAAAATTCAACAAAAATTTGTAAAATTAATTTATTGTATCGACTTTGTAGGAGCATATGGTGGGCGAAAAATCACATGCTCACGGCTGCCCCTCTTTTCCCGAGAACATGAAGCGTTTTCGGGCAAAGACAAAGTGAGAAGTTATGAACGACTCTACCCATTCGCATACTCCATTGTGAAGCGTTTTGGAAAAGTTTGACCGAACCCTGCTTCAAAGGTTGCCTACATATCCTTGGATATAAAGGAATCAGGTCAGTGTAGTTCTGGGAGTTTTGGTAGCTGGGACTACCGGGTAACTGTGGTTTTACTGCGGTTGCTGCTGTTACTGCTACTGATCTCATTATTACACCAAAGTAACAAAACAAAAGACTAACTAAACCTATCAGCTGCTAGTTACAAGATTCCTATCTAAGACTCGGTCTTGAATATTGGCCTTTTGCTGACTCTGACCTGGATCTTGATGCTTGTTAGCCGCAGGTGCTGGTTTCGTCTTATCATTCTTCGGATCAAGGCAGGATACACCGAACGGATGACTTCAATCTCTTCTTGAATAGTCCATGTCTTCCCCGTTTCTGTACTTTGGATTCAACCTTCTTTTTTTTTTTTGTTTTTTATTATTCTGGATCGAAACTTCTTCTTTTGGTCGTCTCGAGTCCAATGTCCTAAAAATATAATCTGCGCAAAATCAAAAAGCAAACGAACGAAATTTTTTGCCCCAGTTTTCACTAGGAAAAGTTTGTGAGTTATTGTAAGGAAATCTACACTACTTTATTATTGAAAGCGATGAACAGGTTATGCTGTCGTCAAAAAAAAATCATAGGTTATGCTGGTATCTGCTAGGGAGTGGGACCCTATGTTGGAAGAATCATCGACTAGGGAGTGTATACCCTATGTCGGCATCAACTAGGGGGTGTATACCCTATGTTGGAAAAATCATCAACTAGGGATTGTATACCCTATGTTTCAACTAGGGAGTGTATACCCTATGTTGGCATCAACTAGGGAGTGTATACCCTATGTTGGCATCAACTAGGTAGTGTATACCCTATGTGGAAAAAATCATCAACTAAGGAGTGTATACCTTATGTTAGCATCAACTAGGGAGTGTATACCAGATGTTGGAAAAATCATCAACTAAGGAGTGTATACCTTATGTTGGCATCAACTAGGGAGTGTATACCCTATGTTGGAAAAATCATCAACTAAGGAGTGTATACCTTATGTTGACATCAACTAGGGAGTGTATACCCTATGTCGGAAAAATCATCAACTAAGGAGTGTATATCTTATGTTGGCATCAACTAGGGAGTGTATAACCTATGTCGGAAAAATCATCAACTAAGAAGTGTATACCATATGTTGGCATCAACTAGGGAGTGTATACCCTATGTTGAAAAAATCATCAACTAAGGAGTGTATACCTTATGTTGGCATCAACTACGGACTGGGATATCCTAGGTGTGAAAAAGGTGTAGCTAGGGATTGGAGACCCTATACCACTTTTGGTTTGGACTGTTTTCAACATCGTTTTCTTCTTTTCTTTTCTTTTTATTTTGAGTGAATGCGGGAAAGAATTTTGGAGAAATCTTCCCTTTTGGAATTGTTGTTGCAGAGCTACTTCTAGCTCTTGCGCCTTTTCTTATGGTTACACCTGCCTTTGCGAGGTTATTTTGAGTTACACCCGTTTCCTTCAAACAAAGAGCAATTTGTTAGTTTGAAATGGTGACTGGTTTTGCGGCCTTGATTTTCAACAGCTTGATCTCAGTTATTTAGACGAGGATCACGACCACTTGCTTTCTTGCCGGGGATTGGGTTTCATCTCTAATCCCGGAGACCCTGGCTTTCCATATTTTACCATGGCGATCGGTCACGTGGGACCCGATATTTGACTTTATTTTGCCTTTGTAGGCTCTTTACTTGCTTTTCCTTTTGGATTTACAGAGTATCGGGGGAAGTTTTGGCCCCTCAAATTCTACCGCAACGGTTAGTCGCGTGGGATTTAACCTTTTCCAACTTTATTTTGCCTTCATCGGCCTTTTATTTATGATTTTTCCTCCATCTTTAACTTTAAAGCATTTGAAGCACTTCGGGTTTTCGAACTTTGCCGGGAGGGTTAGAAACTTGGGACTCAACCTTTCACTTCACTTGACTTTATAGGCATTTCAATTTGATTTTCTCCTTTCAAGAGTTTTGCATTTAAAGCATCGGTCGTTGCGGCCAGTCGGGATCGACTCGATGCCCCTGATGAGGCTCGGTGGCTCGTGTCGAACGAGAACTCTGTAAATCAGTTTTGCCATCCTTTCTTTGCTTTTCTTTAGAAACAGAATCAAACTGAAAGGGGTTGAAAGAAAAATAACAAAGAAGCGGAGACAATGAATTTTGACAAGAAATATCCCTTTCGGGGGAAAGAGAAGAATGACTTATCTGGAGTGTACGCGACCTTCAATGAACATGACATGCGTCTTGGACTGGATGCCTGATCTTTATAAACCATCTGACTCTCAGAAGTTTGTCACGACTTTTACCTCGAGGTTGAGAAACCTTGCCCCAGACCATGTCGATATCAGTGACCAATCATCCTCTTTTCGATTAGTAGTGCCCTTTTCGGATTTTCACCGACTAACCTCTCTCATTTCTCTTCTCGCCATCGCCCTGTAGTTCTCTTTACGAGTTTTCACTAACAAGACTCTCTCATATTTAGTTTCTCTACTCAGTGTCGCCTTATGGTGCCTGTGTGGGTTTTCACCGATAAGACTCTCTCATTTTAATTTCTCTCATTGCTTGTATCAGATCCAAATAGTTGTATCCTCTAACTATGGCCTTTCTTCGCCGATCGATCGGAAGGACTTGAACAGGATTTGGGGTAAACAGGATTTGTACTGAGTTAAAACTTTGTAACTTTTCAGGCGAATCATTGCCGAATTTTAAACACTTGCCCCAGCTTAAACTATTGGGGGAATGTGGATTTTTATTTTGGTGTGACTGAACCCCAGCGAGAGGCTGCCTACGTATCCTTTCAGAATCAAGTCAAACGTAGTTCAAGGAAATATATATTTTTTTTTTTGATTTTTCTTTTGTTTTTCATCATAGTTTTGTTTTTTAACACTTCAAGTTCCAAAAAGGGTAATCAAGGAAGAGTAACCGACTCAAAGGGTTTACAAAATTGGTAGTGTTTGGGGTAGCGTGAATGAAAGCCTTCGTCATTTCGATCGGGAGTGTTAACATCACGAAACGGTCAAACATAATACCTTTTGACTACATCTGCATTGACAGCCGTTTCGGGGTCATTTCCTTCGATGTCCCCCAAGTATAATGCTCCTTTTGGTAGAAATTTCCTTATGATGTATGGACCTTTCCAATTCGGGGTGAACTTTCCTTTCGCTTCTTCATGGTGCGGGAGGATACGTCTTAGGACGAGTTGCCCCACTTCGAAGTTCCTGAGCCGTACCTTCTTGTTATAGGCGTGGGCCATTCTTTGTTGGTAAAACTGCCCGTGGCAAACTGCGGCCATTCTTTTCTCATCAATCAGAGTTAACTGTTCCAACCCGGTTTTGACCCATTCATCATCCTCAATTTCAGTTTCGACAATGATCCGAAGGGAAGAAATTTTGACTTCCGCTGGGATCACGGCTTCAGTGCCATAAACCAATAGATTAGGCGTAGCCCCAACTAATGTGCGCACGGTCGAGCGATATCCCAACAATGCAAAAGGAAACTTCTCGTGCCACTGTCTAGAACTTTGAATCATTTTCCTGAGGATTTTCTTGATGTTCTTATTGGCTGCTTCGACGCTAACATTGGCTTTGGGCCGATAAGGAGTGGAATTATGGTTTGCAGCGTTACTGACGGCAACAACGGCATCAAGTGACTGTTCAGATTTGCAGCGTTGTCAGTAATGATGGTTTTTGGAATGCCGAAACAACAGATAATGTTTGAATGCACGAAGTCCACCACTGCTTTCTTAGTGACAGCTTTGAAAGTGACTGCATCGGCCCATTTTGTGAAATAGTCGATGGCAACCAAAATAAATCTGTGTCCGTTCGAAGCTTTTGGCTCGATTGACCCAATGACATCCATTCCCCAAGCAACGATGACCAAGGTGCTGACATGGGATGTAATTCCGAGGGTGGTGCATGAATCAGGTCACCATGTATTTGACACTGATGGCATTTTCGGACAAAAATGAAACAATCTTTTTTTCCATGGTCATCCAGTAATATCCTGCTCGCAGAATTTTCTTTGCGAGGACGTACCTGTTCATGTGGGGGCCGCATACTCCTGAATGTACCTCGTTCATAATATTTTCAGCTTCTTTAGCATCCACGCACCTTAACAGATTTAGATTTGGAGTCCTTTTGTACAACACTTCTCCGCTTAAGAAGAAACTGCAGGCGAGCCTTCTGATGGTTCTCTTTTGATCCCCATTGGCCTGCTCCAGGTATTCTTTTGTTTTCAAGAATCTTTTGATATCATGAAACCATGGTTGGACATCGGGATCTATTTCGACCGTGTTACAATAACCATGTCTTTATTTGATTTGAATTTCCAATGGGTCAATATAGACATTGCCCGGATATGGCAACATTGCAGCTAGGGTGGTCAGTGCATCAACTAACTCGTTGTGGCATCGAGGAATATATCTAAACTCGACGGCTTTGAATCATTTTCTAAGATCTTCCACATGTTTTATGTATGGAAGGAGCTTAACATCTCGAGTTTCCCACTCTCGCTGAGCTTTCTTGATGATCAAATCAGAATCTCCCACGATCAATAACCCTTCCACATCCATGTCAATGGCCATGTTCATGCCCATTATACAAGCTTCATATTCGGCAGTATTGTTTGTACAGAAGAACCGGAGATAGGCCGTGGCTGGATAGTATTGTCCCGTGGGCGAAATCAAGATTGCCCCAATCCCAACACCTTTTGCATTGACTGCTCCGTCGAAGAAAATTTTCCAGGTGTTAGTGTCTTCTGAGATTACTTTGACTGAATTGACTTCCTCATCAGGGAAATAAGTGCTTAAAGGTTGGTATTCATCATCAACCGGGTTCTCAGCTAAATAATCAGCTAAGGCTTGAGCTTTCATGGCTGTGCGGGTGACATAGGCAATGTCGAACTCCATGAGCAGGATTTTCCATTTTTCTAGCCTTCATGTGGGCATTGGTTTTTGGAATATGTATTTTAGAGGATCCAGCCTGGTTATGAGATATGTGGTATAAGCCAGCAAATAATGTCTAAGCTTTTGAGCAACCCAAGTTAAGACACAACAAGTTCTCTCCAACAGAGTGTATTTGGCTTCATAACCAGTGAATTTCTTGCTCAGATAGTAGATGGCTTGCTCTTTTTTCTCGGAAACATCATGTTGCCCGAGGACACAACCAAAAGAATTTTCCAATACCGTTAGGTACAGGAACAAAGGTCTTCCTGGTTCGGGCGGGACCAACACTGGTGGATTCGACAAGTATTCTTTGATTTTATCAAAGGCTTCCTGGCATTCATCTGTCCATTTGATCGCCGCATCTTTCTTTAAGAGCTTGAATATCGGCTCACAGGTGGTTGTAAGTTGTGCAATAAACCGGCTGATGTAGTTCAACCTTCCTAACAAGCTCATGACCTCTTTCTTAGTCTTTGGAGGTGGTAGATCTCGGATGAACTTTATATTCGTCGGATCTAACTCAATACCCCTGCGTCTGACTATAAACCCCAAGAGTTTCCTGGAAGGAACACCAAATGCACATTTAGCAGGGTTCAATTTCAAGTCATATTTGCGTAGCCGCTCAAAGAATTTTCTCAAGTCTCGAACATAGACTTCCTGTGTTCTAGATTTAATAATGACATCATCAACGTACACCTCAAGTTCTTGGTGCATCATGTCATGGAAAATGGCAGTCATGGCTCTCATATAGGTTGCTCCGACATTTTTCAAACCGAACGGCATGACCCTGTAACAATAGGTCCCTTATGGTGTAGTGAAGGCTGTCTTTTCTGCATCTTCCTTATCCATTAGGACTTGGTGATACCCAACGTAACAATCCACAAACGTATGTACCTCATGTTTGGAACAATTGTCGACAAGGATATGGGTGTTTGGCAGCGGGAAGTTGTCTTTGGGACTTGCTTTGTTCAAATCCCTGTAATCAACACATACTCGGAGCTTCCCGTCTATTTTTTGTACTGTGACTACGTTGTCTAGCCATGTGGTGTATCTGATACTTGGATTACACCGGCTTTTAATTATTTGGTGACTTCTTCTTTAATTTTGTCACTGATATCTATTTTGAAGTTTCTTTGCTTTTGTTGGACGGGTGGGCAATCGGGATGAGTTGGCAGCTTGTGTACCACTAAATCAACACTTAGTCCGGGTATATCATCATAGGACCAAGCGAACACATCTTTGAATTCGAACAGAAGTTGAATCAATGCGTCCCTAGTTTTCTCATCCGTGTGAATACTTATCATGGTTTCCCGGACCTCTTCTGGATTGCCCAACTTTATCGGATCAGTTTCGTTTAAGTTTGTCTTAGGCTTATTCTCAAATTGTTCCAATTATCTGTTTATTTCCCTAAAAGCCTCATCTTCATCATATTCTGGTTCTTGATTCATTTTTTCATGATTGGACATCGTATTAAGATCAGAGCATAAAGTCCGTAAGCATGTTATGTTATTTAAGGCCGCATTATTAGGACTGAAAAAAGAAAAATAACAAAAATCAGAAAGAATAATAGACGATGAAATTTTGATTTCATTTCATTGAATTTGAAGATAACAGGGATTTTACATCAGAATTTAAAAACAATAAAATAAAAAACACTCGAGTTACACCCTGAAATAACTCGAAGTGTAGAAAGGATAGCAAAACATGAACTACCAAGATTCCCATCTGATTGGGAAGGGAGTAGCTTTCCAGTTCTGCAGTTTTGCATTCGGCCCCATGTATTTCACCTCAGAGGTGCTTGAGCCCTCTCTCGGCTAAACCATGTGACTCTCATATAACATTTGTCTCATGGCCCCACAAATTTCTTCAATTTCTTCGGCCGTGAAGGCCTCCTCTTCTTCTTCTATGTACTGTGGTTTGATGAAGGACTTAGTGATGTGTGGGACTGGCTGAGGCAGGTCCCATCCATTGTTTTTATGTGCGTTGGCCCATTCACATCATCCTCCGTGGCCTGGAAACCTATGCCAAAGAATTTTTTGGTGGCAGGCAGAGAGATTGGTTCAGTAATGCCCTGTAAGGATACCCCGAGCCCCTTTCTGGGTTTGAACCCATGTCTGATCATGTCAGTAGCGACCATGATTGATGCATTAGATAAACAAGGTTGTGGACACGGATCATCTTCCTCGTGCTGATCAGCAAGCACAATATCAAAGGCTTGGTACACAATATGTTCACTTCCTTCTTGGCCTCGAGGCAGGGAACGGAGGGGTTCGTCCTCCCCATGGACCACTATCTCTTGATTTTCATCTTCAAACTTGACCATCTGGTGGAGAGTAGATGGCACTGTCCCACCAGCGTGAATCCAAGGTCTTCCTAGCAGGAAGATATAAGAAGTGTCCATGTCCAGGATTTGGAAGGTTACCGTGAAATCCACAGGGCCAATCGTCATGACTATATCAGATTCCCCTATGGTGTTCCTTTTGATACCGTCAAAGGCGCGGACACAAACATTATTTGGCATGATACTCTCAATTCCGATTTCCATTCTTTATAATGTTGACAGGGGGAAAATATCTACCATGGATCCTCCGTCGAGCATGACCCTCTTTACGTAGTATCCTTCACTTTTGACTGTCAAGTGCAAGGCTTTATTGTGAGCAGCTCCCTCGGGAGGTAGGTCGTTTTGGCTAAAGGAAATTTTATTCACTTCGAAGAAGCGCTCAACCATTCTCTCTAACTGCTCGCCTGAGGTCTCACCTGGTACATACGCTTCATTTAACGTCTTCAGGAGTACTTTTTGATGCTCGCTTGAGCCCATCAACAGAGACAAAAGTGAAACCTGATCAGGGTTTTTCCTGAGTTCTTCAATTGTAGCATATTCAGACATTTTCATTTTCTTGAAGAACTCCTCAGCTTCTTCAGCAGTGATAGGTTTTTTGAGAGGAAAGCGTTTATGCTTAGCTTTGTTCAACTCCTCCTGGTTATGATACTTCCCAGTGGGTTTTGCTTCGTTGACTTCCCCTCTGACCTCTTTTCCTCTATAGGTTACCAGTGTTTGATCATAATTCTAGGGGACAGTATTTATATTTTCAATTGAGATTTGTGGCGGGCGGCTGATGATCAAAGGTTCATTCAGCTTTGGTGAGACGGCCGGACTTTTCACGACATACTTCCCTTTTGGCACATACATTCTTTGCAGCTTGGATTTCAGCTCTAATCTTCTGGGAGGGCTCAAAGCGAGCTGTCTGTTTTACGGAGCTCTTGGAACATAAAGGACAACTTCTTTAGCCCGTGCCATCTCTTTCTTTACTTCCTTGGCCTTTTCTTTATCCTGGCCGGTAGGCTTTGTTTTCTTCTCTTCCTTGCCTGGTTTTTCCATCATTTTAGATTTCTTTTATGTGTCCACAATGGCAATGATGGCTTTCAATGTCGGGTAGAATTCTCTGTCTTCACAAATCATTCCAATGACGGGCCCGTTGTTGTGGGCTGGCAATGGATTGTTTGTTACATTGGGGACCTCCTCGTCCCTTAGCACCACTTTCTTCTGTTCAATTAAATTTTCTATTGCTCTCTTGAGAGTCCAGTAGTCTTCAGTATCATGCCCCTTTGCTCCAGAGTGATAGGCACAACTGGTTCCTCGTCTGTATGATGTCGATTATGTATTTTTCCTAGTTGGAGGTACAGGCTGCAGAAGTCCCAATTGAATCAGATTTGGGAATAAGCTTGAGTATGACTCACCAATAGGAGTGAAGTTAGGTCTCCTTGGTGGTTCACGAGGATAGGCATTGTATGGATAGTTATTCTGGGGAGGGCGTGGATTATATGGGGCTTGGTAAGGATGGTTATTTCTAGAAGGTGGAGTTGTGTTCTGATTATATTGTTGTGGCCGAGGATGCGACCGAGCGTTCATTACTGCATAGGGGAGGGGGGACATAGCATAGGCTACTTCCTGATGAGGATAATAGTGTTGTGAAGCTTTGGGAAATGGGCCTGGATATTCACGAGGTCGTCGAGAACTCCTAGGGCCTGAAGCCATCATTGCTCCCTCCTCTTTCTTATTTCTGCTTGCTAAGCCTTCCGAGCCACTCAGAATGGCTTGGGAGGTGGCTCTCAAGGTAGATTGACTTAAGATACGGCCCGTATTCAAGCCATTTTCTACCATCTCGCCAATTTTAATGGCCTCCGCGAACGGCTTGCCCATGGAGGACATCATGTTTTGGAAATAATCGGCCTCTTGGGCCCGCAGGAAGATACTAACCATTTTAGTTTCATCCATGGGAGGTTTACTCGGGACGCCTGTTCCCGCTATTTAATCGCATACTCTCGGAAGCTTTCTTCTTAAGATTAGATAGAGAATTTCTTTCTGGGGCTATATCCACATTGTACTGAAATTCCTTTATGAAGTCTCGAGCTAAATTGTCCCATATATGCCAACGGGAGATATCCTGATCAATATACCACTCTAAGGCGATACCCGTAAGGCTTTCTCCAAAGTAAGCCATCAGTAGCTCTTCTTTTCCTCCTGCCCCTCTCAGTTGGTTGCAATATCTTTTTAAATGAGCGATCGGGTCTCCATGCCCATCGTATTTTCAAACTTTGGTGTTTTGAAGCCCACGGGCAGATGCACGTGAGAAAACATGCATAAATCAGCATAGGACACGCTCTTTTGGCCGCTTAGGCCTTGGATATTTTTCAAACTTTGCTCGATACTCTTCATCTTTCGAGTCATCTCATCTTGTTCAATATTTTTCATGGTTTTTTTCGGCTCCATAAGAGACTCTAATTGTGGGTACTGCGGATAAGAGTTTTGAGTGATTCGGGCAGTATCCAGCTGGAACTGAGGAGCTTGGAAAGTGAAATTTGCTGGCTCAAATCTCTTTCGCGCCAGTGTTGGTTGCGCCATACTGGTAGCTGGCAGCACGGTGAATACCACAGAGGGTAATCCAGAAGACGGTGCCTAGGGGCGGACCTCAGAAGGCATTCCGATGTAATCTGATGTCATGGTTGGGAACCCGAATGGGTTTGGCACTGAAATTGGCATATTGGTGGTTCCTCCGGTTCTGGGGATCAACTCAGGGAAACCGGGGATAGAATTAGGCGTCTCTCTGCCATTGGACCAAGCATCCCACATTTCTAGCATGCGGCATCTCAATCTTCTATTTCTTCGGCGACTGTCGATTCTGCTTGCAGGACAACCGAAGGGGGGCCATCCTCTGGGTCAACAATAGAAAAATGACTTTCTGATGTCATTGCGATACTTCCTTTAGATCTGGTAAAATAAGGATGTGTCGCCAGAATACCACCGCAAACCAACCACCTTAGAAGCAGTAACCTTTTAGAGTAGACATCAAACTGGTTAGTGGGAGATATTAACACATAAGGAATCACACGTTGAGATGCGATGCACCTAAGCAGTTAACCGTTTTTCTAAAATGTTTGCGGCAGCTGTGTGTTTCATCCCGGCTTTAATATTCTCTCACTTTCCTTCCTTTTATTCTTTTCTTTTAGGGCTATGATCAAATCCTATGTGGATTGCCTACGTATCATGACGCCGCATGAATCATATCATTACGTAGTTCAAGGAATAGATAATATAAACAAGGGGCAATTTTCATTTCACGATTAAAGATAGTTCTTTCATTACAAGTGATTTTTGGAAACATTAATAAACATGAAAGAAAAGTACAGACTCCAACATAAAATGACTTAACATTTTTTGAAAGCAATAAAAGTACATACTCGAAAAAGTTAACATCAATAATAAAGGAGAGCCTCTGGTTGTCTTCTCGGGGCCTTTGGTGCATTGGCGTGTCTCTGTGCAGGCCTGTGTGCCATATCCCCCTGAAGTCGATCCAAATCGTCCATCACTTGGTGGACGAAATTCATCATAGGGGAAAAAACATGGAAGTGTTCATACTCCCACACTCGTGGAATTTCTGCACAACGTAGTCGGCTATTTCTTTGATTTTGTTCCATATGATCCCCTTCTCCTGAAGTAAGCGCCCTATTTGATGTGCTCGGGCCTCCAATACCTGGGCATCCGCATTGTTCTGATCTTGCAATTCTTGCACTGTTCCCTCCAATTGGCCAATCTTTGCATAACAGTGCTCTCTTTCCATTCTGAAATCTTTGTTCTATTGGACCATTTCGTTTCCCATGGCAAATAGTTTTTCATTCAAGATTGCAATTTCTTTGCCATATTTCTGCCTTAATTGACGAGCCTATTCTTCTGTTCCTTTTGCTAACTTGTTTTGGGCCTCTAACAGGTCTTTTTCAGCTTTGTTCAAATCGAAGGTATATTCATGAACCTTCATCCTCAGATTGTTAATGATTTTTTCATCTCTTTCACTCCTTACAGGCGTCTCGACGGCTATTTTCAGACTCCGGACTTGGGCACGAAGCGCCTCATTCTCTCGGGTCAATTGTTGTTTTTCACCTTCGACTACCTGTGCTTGCAACTGATTATCAAACTCCATATTTCTTATTTCTCCTTCAAAGCATGGATAGTGGCTTGATATCCTTTTTCCTTTCCCCCCCAAGCTAGCCTTTCTTGAATTTTATCGTCGAAAGCTTGAACATGAGGCCTTTTGGAAGGCCTTTCCGGCTCGGGTTCTGGTTCTTCAACAATGCAACTTCTTTCTTCAAACCACGCCGCATATCCCGGATCCACTTCCCCTCAGCAAGATCAGGCACCTGAGTATCTTCTTTCAAGTATCGACATCCATTCCAGCTTTGTTGAATTAAGGCCTCAGGTAAGGGGGCCTCGGGGTGTAGTTCAATGAATTGGATGCTCAAATCTTCCTCTTCGGGTATCACTTGATAATGACCAAATTGTCTCAAAACCCTTTGGGGTGCATAGGGTTGAACACTTTTGAGACCCATCAACAGTAGATGATTCCTGGCAACTGACATAAGTATGACTTCCCTGAGAGGCAGCCTCCCAGAGTCCATTGTATTTGGTTTGCTCGTAAAGACCTCAGACGATAAAACCAAGCCTCGACTCCTTCCGGGGAAGGGTAATCCTTTACTCTCTCTTCATAGCTCTCGATGAAGTTGGCTTTATCGGGACCATAGCTCATGAATTTTGGGTGGTGAAGAAGATGTTCAATTAGCCACATCTGGAGAATGATATTGCAACCTTCGAAAAATGTTTTTCCCGACTTGAATTAAGTCAAAGCCCGAAAAATGTCAGACAATATGAGTGGAGCCAGAGTATGATCTTTCTTTTCAGTCAAAACCTGGGCGATTTTGGCCACCCGAACGTCAATAGTCCCTCCGGCATTGGGAAATACCATAACAACCAGAAATGCTATGATGAAGGCAAATCGGCGATGAATCCTCCAAGTACCTTTGTCTTGTTTGTTAGTCAAGTCTTTTTCATGTATTTCAAATCCGTCTGAGAAGTCGTATCTGGAATATAGGAAATAGAATGAACAACGCCCATCGACTACTCGGTCTTTCCTGAGTTGCCTGCTAATGGAAAGGACCTCAAAGAACCGGCGCACCGACATAGGTCTTGGAAAGATGATTTGTTGATTCCTTAAGTCCCGGCCAAAACCCGCATATCCGGCGACCTCTTCTAAGGTCGAAGTGAGCTCAAAATCTGAGAAGCGGAACACATTGTGGACCGGGTCCCAAAAGGTTACCATGGCTTTGATCAAGTCGTTTATGGGTTTGACTTTCATAATATCAACAAGAGCTCCCAACTTTTTGCTTACCCATTCTTTTCTCTCTTTGTCTAAGTCGTGCCACCACATTCGGAGTTGTAGTGGAGCTCCTTCTACGGTGTTCAGCTGCGGAGTTTGGATAGTATTCATTTTGCACCTGTGAGCAAACATGGTTAGGATTACCTTTGATTTTGACACAAATGACCCAATTTTAATTTTAAAAGACAACTCTCCTAAAGTGGCTATCTGCGAAATATTGACCAAAGTGGTCATTTTTGCAAAAATGGCCCCTTCTTACTTTGGGTAAAGTTTTGAGGCCAAAATAAGGTACTTTTCGGAAAAAGTGATAGACAAATTCGTTCTTTAACGAAAGTAGCCCTTCAACAATGTAAAATATTCTAAGGCTATTTTGGCAAGAACGGTGCAAGACTTTAACCGAACTTGGGTCTGTTTTATTTTGACTGACAGATATTTTTTGTTTGTTTTTGAAAAGTGGAGTCGACACCGATGAGGTTTGCCTACGTATCTCATATCCGATGAGAGTTAGACCCACGTAGTTCGGTCAGTTTTGACATAACTAAAAAAATGATTTTGACTTATTTTGAAATTCTTTTTCTCCTCATTTTCAATTATTTTGAAATTCCTTTTTCTCCCCTCTTTTTCCGGAAAATTTTGACAGAGTTTCGAGGTATTTTTTCAAATTTCAGGTTTTTTCAAAACTGGTAAATTTCTAATCTCTCTCCCTCTTGGTTTTTCTATTGTTTTTCGTTCTTTCTTTTTAGCCGGTCAACAAACAAACTGAGACAAGTAATGCACATATAGCAAGTAGGATGCATCAAGATGGTCTTTTTGTTTTGGGTAAACCTGTCCTAGACGGACCCAACCCCTGTGTTGAGTCCCCTAAGTCAAAATACACATGATGCATATAATCGTTCCTACTAGGGATCCGACATGAGGTTTTGTCATCCTAGGGTTAATCCTGGGGTTTTTGTTCTAGACCTGGATTACCCGAGCGGAAAACTCGAGTCGGGGTAGGAGCGATGTACTGGTAGCACGAAAGGCTATTCGGCCTAGTGGCTAGTCCATCCTCGTATTTCTTACTTGGTATGAACTCTAACAGAAGGGCGGGCCATGCGAATGTGTGCACCAATTTTTAGAAGACTCAGAAGGGAGGCGTAAGAAGGCAGTTTAAATACAGTTCTAACAAATATCAAAGCGGTAAATAAATGACAATTAGCACATTGGGGCACAAAATACAGTAATATCACAATTCGACAACGCCAAGTAAAATCACATAAAAAGCTTGAATTCTTGAACCCTGAACCAGATATTCTGGGTTCGATCCCCAGCAGAGTCGCCAGAGCTGTCACACCTCCTTTTACACCGGTGAGTCTAATAAGGGAGTTCTTCCACTTTAAGTGACATTATTTGATTATTGGGATTTATTTATTCAGAGTCGCCACCCAAATTTTTTACGGTGTTCCGAGACACAGTTTATTTTTTAAAAATCCCAAAACTGAGGAATTTTGACTCTGTTAAATTGTCTGTGAACCAAAAATCCAGGTAAGAAATTCTGGTTACCCGGGAGAAGGTGTTAGACACTCCCGAGTTCCGTGGTTCTAGCACGGTCGCTTAATGATTAAACTTGGCCTAAATGGTTTGATTACTGCTTTTACACCTATGTTTATCTTTTACCGCTTTTACTATTCACTTGTATTTAAAGAGTTATTCTGAGACGTGTCACGTATGCGTAAACACGTTGAGATTGTGATGTGCCAAAATTCATGTCACGCGGACGTGTACATAATTCTCGATACTGGATTCATTTAAGGAGATAAATAAGTTGCGCAAGCACGTTTTCTTGTTTTGTAGTAAAAAAGAAAACGAAATCACGTCACGCGGGCGTGTACGTAATTTCGATAATTTTTAGAAATTCATTCCTAAAAGTATCTCTACGAGTATTCATTTTAGTCTTTTATTTGTGTTACGTAAACGTATACACAATTGAGAAAATGTATGTTTAGTTAGTTTCATTCAAAGTTACGTAAAACGTATACTTTGATGATTAATTTATTTTTTCTAAGTTTGAGGTGATCGCTATCTAAAAGGCTTTTTTGAGATTCACTATGTCTAGGGTAACTCCTAAATCAAGTCATGAGATTGGCTATGGCCTAATTTAGCCCGATTTTGATCACTTTAGGCCATTCTAATTTGGTTATTTTTGTAAGAAAAGGTGATTTATGCAATTTAGCTAAGTACACTAAGTGGACGAATTTTAAAGAGGGGGAAGAGAACAGAAATAATGATTTACAGTTCTAACCACAATCAGACACTCATTCAGCAATTACAAAGATGTCGTTTAAGAAAACTGCATTTGTATATTTCAGAATTCATCAAGTTTGAAATAAGCAACTTAAAGGTACATTACCAGAAATTTTAAGAGAAAAAAACGAATTTTCCAATGAATATTGGAATTTCGGACAACTTATTTTTTATATCAAAATCACGCAAGGTTTTAAGAACATTTGAGTTTCAGTCAAATCCTAATTAACCTTAAGGCAAATATAGCCTTAGAGCTTTGGGCTTTCGTACCCCTTAGGCCCAATAGCCCAGGGTTCAGGACATTTCAAACCTGGACAGGCTACTTTTAATGGCCTGACCCATTTTGTATACTAAAACCAACCTCCAAAAATATCATTACACAGTCCAGTCTTAAATTACAATGATTCTGAAAATGTACATCCGAATAAATTACAATTTTCCTACTTTCTGAAACGAAAATACAACTTCTACAAAATACATTTTTATGAATATAAAAGAAAAAGAACTGAAAATTAAACTTCTAACTGGTTGCTCCAAACTTGGGTTCTCTATGACTATGCACTTGTGCCTCCTTTTGCAATTTCTAAACATCCCAAATAAACATGTATGTTATACATCCTTCAGAGCAAATCTGGCCATTAAAGGGGTCAGATTTGGCTCTAATGATGCTACACTAACAGTACTAAAAGCAGAACCCCTTTTCTGCATTCTTCCTGGAATGAACCTGGCCATGAAAGAGGCCAGATTCAACTCCAGAGATGCCCTCCTATTAGACCTTTAACATTCAGCTTTAGTGCTATGCAACAATTTTCAGCAAGTGTCTACACCACAACTTTGACTATTCTAGGCACTGTTAGAGAGTGAATCCGACCATTTAGGGGTTCAGATTCCCTACTTTAAGGCCCTTTTCAACCACACATTTTGTACCCTTAAGGGGTAATTTTCAGCAAATAAACTAATGTTGTGCACTACTATGAGGTGAATTTGACCATTAGAAGGTCAAATTCATCTACCCTAGTGCAAATAATTTCAGTAGGGACTGAGGCAAACACAAAATAAACATCTAACTTATTTTAACAACACAAACTCACGCATTCTGAAATCAATAAGATATAAACACAACTAAACAGAATGATTCCAAAAGATTCAGGTATTTCAAAGATAATACCTATTCAGATTCATTTACCAACATTTTAACCAATCACGATTTTCAAATTCTTTCATATAAAATAGGGTAAAAGAAGATTCAGCTATAGGAGAAGGATTTACATAGCAAAGAAAGAGAACAAGATTCAGATTTGAACATTTCATTAAAGTCAGCTGTTACATACCTTTTTTGAAGCGAAAAATAACATAACTTGACCAAATAAAGGTCAAGTATAGATAACAGTCAGCAAAAAAGAAGAGAATCCCCAGCAACAGCAAACAGCAAGCCAAATAACCAAAAAGCCCAGTAGGCGATAACCTAGAATTTTGAAGGTAAATGCTTAAAGTTCCCAAAAAATCAGAATCCCAAAGAAGAAATAGAAACTGAGAACCAAACAATGTATTGATGAACTTTGTTCAAAGAGAAATCAGACTTCTCTTTGTTTTCTACTAATTCTTTTTGGAAATTTTCGTTTATGAATAGTAAACTCTGATTTTTGTGTTTTTCAGCTTTTTTCAGCAGCTAAGAGATTGTAAAAAACAAATAAAAGGTCCTTCTAATGGTAAAAAATGGGTCTATATATAAGGGATTTGAGATAGGATATGCTTGGCATATTCCCTATCCAAATGGGCTGAAAATAGTACAAAGACAGCTGTCACCCTTATCCTTTGGAACAGCTGCCCTCATTCTAGAAGATTCCATCCCCCTACAATGACCTTTTTACCCCCTAAAAATCTGATTTGCTAAATCTAGAAGGTTATTGGGTTGTTACACCCAAGATTCCTTCAACTAAAGTCCTAAAATACCCCTTAAAGTCCCTAGAATTACCCTTAGGTAACTAGGGTCAAGTTTGATTGGGGTTAACTATTAACTTGGGTTAGTTAATCCTGATTAGCTTACTTTAGTTAATTAAAACTAATAGTTATTCCTAACTAGGATTAGGCTAGTTGATTAGGTTCTTAGAATTAGTTTAGTTATCTTAGTTTTAAAAGATATATCTAATTAATCGAGTATAATTATCTCCCTAATTAACGATTACCTAATTAGTTTAGTAATTACCTGCCCAGTAAAGATATTCTGGAAGGCCAGGCATGAATAAATCTAAGTACTGATAAAGAAAACATCTAATAATTTGATGATGTTAACAGGAAACCTTAACGACCATACATGGTTGCAAACAGTCAAGAATACTGAATCAAAACACAACTTCAACGTATACGGGCAAATCACACATATGGTTGTTACTCTTTTACAAGAAGATGCAATAACAGTGTTTTAACACATAAATTTGTGGATCAAACAACTAATCGTTCATACTCGTCTATTGACAGAAATCCACAAACATATAGATGTCTTGAAGATCAGTAAAAAAGAGAGAAACTGAAAACCTAATACTAACTCGTAACTTTTTTTAAGAAAGGAACAAGTAGACAAATTACAAAGCTTAAACGATTAAATCACACCAAAAAAAGTAATTGACACCGATATTTTAATGCTAACCTAATTTCCCCTAAAATAATTAAAGGAACTAAAGAAGATGGGGTACCAGTAGTACATAACACATTTGCACGAATTTGGCCGGAAAATTTGACGTCGCCGGACCTTGGCCGGACTCCGGTGGGGTTGGAAATGATCTGAACCCGCATGAATCGATAGCTCTCATCAAGAGCTATCGACTTATGCAGGTACGAGCCATTGAAAGTCCTTGAGTCGGTGTGCACGGGAGAATTAGGGTTCTAGGAATCTTAGATCTGAAATTGCTTGTTTTAGAATGAGTTTTTGGGAAAACTAACGGTGGGGTGTGGTTGAGGGGGACAAGACGATCATGGGGTGAAAATTTGAGGTTGTTTGATAGAGCTCCGCCGCAGGTGGCGATTTCCGGTCGGCAGAGTAAGGCGGGGGAGCGGCGGAGACAGGCAGAGCTTTAGAGAGAAGAAGGGAGACAGCGGGGAGGGTAGGGTCTTAGACTTCAGGTTCATGGGGTAGGGGGTAACATTTGGACATATTTATATTTTAAGGCTGGGGAGTTCCCACCCGTTTGATCTATTTTGAGCAACGGCTGTGATTCGTTCCATTAACTTAAAAGGGGTCGTTTGGGTAGTATAGGGGACTGGCCGGGTTATTTTTGGTCAATTGGACTGGGTAGTGTAGAAATGGGATTGGGCTTGGGTGATTTTAGCCCAGGTCTAACTTAATTCTTCTAATTAATTAACCCAATTAATTTAATTAAACCCAAACCTAATTAAATCCAAAACATAATAATTAACTTGACCTTGTTTCGTCTAATCCTAGATTTATTAAGGATAAAATAATTAATTTTATTCTCCTAATTAAATATATGATTTATCGAATGAAACGATTTGTTTTAGTAAATAGTTGTTAAAACTATATTATATCATATAACCATCATTCGTCTATTATTTAATTCAATTAATTACAAATAATAAGGTCATAATTCTTTGATAATAGTGATGCAATTTTAATAATTTTTAAAAATATGAATTATGAATATGCAAATGCAAACAATTCACAATTAATCACTAAAAATTCAACAAAAATTTATAAAATTAATTTATTGTATCGAATTTGTAGGAGTATACGATGTGTGAAAAATCACATGCTCACAACAATAAGAACAAAAACAAAAAATAATGTGGTCAATTGGGTCAACCTCTTGAAATCTGTCCACTCCTACAACATACTGAAGATATAAATCTTTTTTCCTAAAAGCTTAAGTAAGAATATTTACATAATATATTCCAAGAAGAAAAAAAGAAAAAAGAAAAAATAGACCTACTTAAAAAAAAAGACCTATATAGTAGGATTGAATTAAAGAAATCAATTTAAGGAATGGCGTGGGTCCAATGCATTGGTCTACATCGTACAAGTAGTCACCTACATTATATAAACGATATATATTTTTACATCATGAAAATAACAAAATCAAAATATAGCCCTATGTTAGTTTTGTAAGATAATTAAATGGCAGCCATAGTAGAGATTAAGACATAATTATATAGATATAAAATCATAATCTTGAGTTAGAGTCTAAAAAGCGTACCGTTAAACTCCATCGATTCAGCAGCGACATCAAACGACGATTAAGTCTGAGACCAACTTTTACGATTCACTAACTACCCTCTCTCACAGTCCGGAGAACATGACCGATGGGACGTCTACCTTTAACACGTATTCAAGAGGCAGAATACGCTAAGGTTTTCTAATAGCTAGGGGATTGACCTCTATTTATAAAGAGTATCTACTCATCACAAGACAATTGTTATTGAGCCTCACTTATCCACACACATAGTATTTAATATTAGGTATTTTATTTATCCACTACTTATGCCACGTCACTATCCTTTCGGGCTATAACCAATTAACGCAAGTCCAAATTCCAACATTCTCCCACTTGGACGCCAACGTCAATTGAGGACAAGAAAATAATTTTAAAACTTTTGAGTTTTGGGAAATATATTTTAAAAAAGATTCTTAGACTCTATAGTGGACACGCTACTCATATAGCCAAGCATAGAATGACCCATATAACAATCCATCAAGTCTCAATGGAGAACACTAACAATGAATTGTAGTAGGCATCACACCATTTCAAGGCATGAATTCTCTCTATGATCATATGTGTTGGAATTTTCGTCAACATGGATCAAACATGTGTGCTAAACATGTTATCTTTCTAATCAAGGTGAATAGAGTCACACCTCTTAGAAAGAAATAATCCTCCAAGTTATATTATAACCATTGTAGACAATAAATTGCGTCGAAAAAATAAAATCAAGACCGGAAAATATTGCAACAATCATAGTATTTTATTTCAAATATTTGAGTGTTACAATCTCTATGAATCCTCTTATCTTCTTTTCAACAGTAAATAAAAGAGCCTCCAAGCTTAATCTTGAATTTTATTTTATTTTAATCCAAGTGCTTGAAGCTTGATCTTGACGTACTTTTAATCCAAGGGCTTGCAGCTTGTTCTTGAATCTTCGTCTTGATCCTTCAATCCTTGGAACACTTGAATGCTTGTAGCTTTTAGAGAAATGTGCAGCGTTTGATCCACGAGATCTCTCTTGCTTCTTGTTATAACTTCTAGTGGTTTTTCTGGGTTATGAAGACCCCTATTTATAGTTGTGGGAGGGAAGAGTTATGATAAGAACAAACTCTTTCTGACCAATCAAATTAAAGTGTGACAAGGCCGCATTTGATTGGCCAGAACATGTCACTTGCACATGTGGCGTGGTTTCATTGGCCCTTTAATTTGATTTGGCATACCTTGTCATTTTGACACGTGACACAATCTTATTGGCTCTTCCGTTTGACTTGGCGTGCCACGTCATTTGACGAGTGGCACCAAACTGGGCCTCTAGGAAGATGACATCTTGGGATTAATGAACTGGACTCATCACTTTAGCCCAATGGATTACGAATTATTTATTTAATCCATTTATATTGGACTTATACAATTAATTCAATTATATTAGCCCATATATTTATTTGGACCAGTATATCCTGAATTTAAAATATAGTCCGAGTTATTTCATGGATTTAACTAAAATTTATATGCCTACAACCATATCACCTCAAGAGCCTCCAAGTGACACAAAAGTCATATCACCTCAAGAGGTTCCCTTGTGCCTTACCCATGATAACCAAAGCAACAAGCAATAAAACTCAAAGATACCATGAGTTTATGCAATATTCAATTGGAAATAAAAAATAAATAAATTATCTTGTTAGTCAATAAGCATAATAAATATAAAACAACACAAACTTGCATAAAAATAGAATTTATTAAAAGTAATATCTCAGACAGCAATTACAAAGTAACTCCCACTGACTAAAGCACATCAAAAGACTCTAAAATACCCATGTTTTTAGCATGTTCATTAAACACTACAGGCCTAATACCTTTAGTCAAAGGATCAACCAACATAAATTTTGTGCTAATATGCTCAATACATATATCACCTTCTTTTACCATGTCTCTAACCTTAAGAAACTTAAGGCTAACATGCTTAGAGCCTCTTGTTCTATTGTTATTATTAGAGAAGTACACAGATGCACTGTTGTCGCAGAAAATCTGCACCGACTTAGATATAAAATTCACAATTTTCAATTTAGTAAGAAAATTCTTCATCCAGACAGCATGTGAAGCAGTCTCAAAACAAGCAATAAACTCAACTTCCATTGTGGATGTAGAAATGATACTCTATTTCTCGCTTTTTCAAGAAACAACACCTCCAGCCAACATAAAAATATACCCAAAAGTTGATTTCATAGTGTCTGGACAACTAGGGCGGCTTAACGAATCTCGTGGCCTAAGGCGAAACCATATTGAGAGGCCCTTAATTTTATTTTGTAAAATTTGTATACTAATAAAAAAAATTATTAGTCGCATAAAAAAATACTTCCATAAACTGTTGAATAAGGAGGGGGATAGACGCATTGTGCTGGGTGAGTTGGAGTACTCCGAGAGTCGGCGGGATTTTGGGTATTGTAGGCGGATTAAGGTAGAGGAGGTGGAAGGGGTGATACATAAGATGTGCAGGGACAGAGCGACGGGGCCAAACGGAATCCCGACGGAATTCTGGAAGAGAGCGGGGCGGGCAGGTTTGGAGTGGCTCACTAGGTTGTTTAATGTTATTTTTAAGACGAAGAAGATGCCCGAAGAATGAAGGCGGAATACGATGGTTCCACTTTACCAGAACATTGTTGATATCCAAAATTTCAATAATTATAGGAGTATCAAGTTGTTGAGTCAAACTATGAAGGTTTGGGAGAGGGTGGTGGAGGCCTGGGTGAGGAGGTGCGAGTCTATCTTCGAGAATCAGTTTGGATTCATGTCGGGGCGTTAGACTACGGGAGCGATTCATCTGGTAAAGAGATTAGTGGAGCAGTACAGGGAGAGGAAGAAGGATTTGCATATGATATTTATTGACCTTGAGAAAGCATACGATAAAGTCCCGAGGGAGGTCCTGTGGAGGTTAGCGACGTTCCGATAGCGTAAATTAGGGTGATTAAGGATATGTATGATGATGCTAAGACTCAGTTGAGGACTGTGGGTGGTGACTCGGAGCATTTCCCCATGCATATGGGGTTGCACCAGGGATTGGCTCTTAGCCCATTTTTATTTGACTTGGCGATGGATGTACTGTCGAGACACATCCAAGGTGAGGTGCCTTGGTGCATGCTATTTGTCGATGATATAGTGTTGATTGACGAGACATGAAGCGTAGTTAATGCGAGGTTGGAGGTTTGGAGACAGACCTTGGTGTCTAAAGGTTTCAAACTAATTTGAACCAAGACAAAATACTTGGAGTGCAAATTCAGTGACGGGACCCATGATGCAGACGTAGAGGTTAGGCTTACTGCTCAAATTATCCCCAAGAGAGCAATTTTTAAGTATCTTGGGACAGAGTGGGAGTATCCTCCGTGGAGGACAAGATGCGGGAGTCGAGGCTGAGATGGTTCGTACATATTAAGAGAAGAAGCATTGATGCTCCTGTCAGGAGGTGTGAGAGGTTGGCCATGGAGAGTTTGAGAAGAGGTCGAGGTAGGCCTAAGAAGTACTGGGGAGAGGTGATTAGACAGGACATGACACTGGTTCAGCTCATTGAGGACACGACCCTTGATAGGAGGGTGTGGAGGTCGAGGATTAAGGTAGAAGGTTAGTGAGTAGTTTTTAGTTGTTCACCGATAGTCTTAGTAGCATGCATGTCCCTTCATATTCTTAGATTTTTATTACGTTATGTGGTTTTGTTCGCCTCAGGTATTGCATTACCCATTGCTATTATTTGGTACTACTTATCCTTTATCTCTCCCTTTTTATTTTCTCTTCCTTCTTTCTTTCTTCCTTGCTTTCCTCTTCTTCTTCTTGTCCTTCCTGAGCCGAGGGTCTATTGGGAACAACCTCTCTACCTGCATTAGGTAGGGGTAAGGTCTGCGTACAGACTACCCTCTCCAGACCCCACCTATTGGGATAATACTGGGTTTGTTGTTGTAATAAAAAAATTGCTTTCTAAATAACAAACTAATCATTTAAGACAAAAAATAATAAATTTTGAAAAAAGAACTAGGAAGAAGATCATAAAGAATAAAGTGGTGGATTATCAAATGTTGACGTTCAGAACTCAAAGTGAAAATTTGATTTGGCTATCATCACAAACAATAAAAAAAAATGAACGTACATAACGTAATAGTTTAAGCTTTGAGCACTGATAGTGTCAAAAATATTTACAACTTCTGATTAATTCAAACGATAATTGTAGTTTATTCTATTAAGTAGCACTCATTGGTGGAATATCTAAAATAAATTATAAACAACCTAATATAAAAAATAAAATAAAAAAGGTAATTTGGTGCACTAAGCTCCCAATGCGCGGGTCCGGGGAAGGGTCGGACCACAAGAGTTTATTGTACGCAGACTTAGCCTGCATTTCTGCAAAAAACTATTTTCACAACTCGAACACGTGACCTCCTAGTCAAACGACAACAACTTTACCAGTTACGTCAAGGCTCTCCTTCGAAAATAACCTTATACAATATATTAAATTGCACGAAAAGAAAATCGGTGCATGAATTCTTTTGTGTTCAATGTAGTCTCAAAGAAGATTGTATAAAAAAAATTCATTATGTTGTCGATGTATATCTTAATTTTTATATAATAAAATAAGTTTAAAATTGAAGAGTGAAGCAAATGTACTAATTAATGAGTAAAAAATGATAATTTATAAACTTATAGGTATAAAATAACTTCAATCAAGTAACAAAAAAATATTGTAACACTTTTATTTGTTATAATTGTTTGAATAAATTATAATAATAATAATAATAATATAATAATAATAATAATAATAATAATAATAATAATTTGGGGCCTTCAAATTTTAGGGGCCTAAGGCGAAGGCCTCTCTGGCCTAGCCTTAGAGCCGCCATGTTGACAACTTGCAAAATCAGAATATGAAGATACCAGCAGGTCCAGATCATCAACTTTTTTGTATTTGGTGCGTTGTAGATATCTCATCACTTTCTTTGCAGCCACCCAAGCCCACCTAGGATTAGAAGAAAATTTTCCCAACGTATTAAAAGCAAACAATATATCAGGCCTTGTACAAACCTATACATACATCAAGAAGCCGACAACACTTGCATATGACACATCTTTCATAATTCTCTTTTCAACATCATTTTTCGGACATTGATCCTTGCTAAGTTTGTCCCCTTTTATAACAGGTGCAACACCAGGTCTACAGTCTTGAATATTGAAAGTTTTATGAACAATCTTAATATAAGGACATTGGGATAAACCCAACTAATTACGTGATCTATCTCTTTTAATTTCTATCCCAAGAACAAAAGAGGCTTCACCAAGATCTTCCATATCAAAAGACCTAGACAAAAATTGCTTAGTCTCATTCATCAAGCCTAAATCATCTGTGGCAAGCATAATGTCATCAACATAGAGAACCATAATAATAAAATTAGCATTAGCTATTTTGGGATAAGCACATTTATCAAGCTTATTTTCCACAAATCCAAATTCTGTAATAATTTTATCGAATTTCAAATACCACTGTCTGGAGGCTTGTTTAAGCCCATATATGGATTTATTAAGCTTCGCCACTAGATGTTCTTTACCAGCTTCTTTAAACACTTCAGGTTGAACCACGTAAACTTCTTCAAGCATACTTCCATTCAGGAAAGCAGTTTTAACATCCATCTGATGCAACTCGAAATCCAAATGAGCCACAAGAGCCATCACGACTCTAAATGTATATTTAAATGAAACAGGAGAATATGTTTCTTTATAATCGATACCTTCTTTCCGAGTATAACCCTTAGCAACCAACCTTGCTTTATAATGGTCTATACTTCCGTTGTAATCTCTTTTAGTTTTAAACACCCATTTGCAACCAACATGCCTAAAACCTATAGGCAATTCAACTAACTCTAGTATATTGTGTTCCATGGAGCGCATTTTATTTTTCATCGCCTCACGCCATTTATCAACATATGGAGAGGAAATAGCTTGATCATATGATAGAGGATCATTCAACTCTCCAGTATCACTAAGATTTTCAGTCACATATATGATAAAGTCATCAGAGATGATAGATCTTCTTTCTCTTTGTGACCTATACAGTGGTTCAGTGTGTTCATTTTGCTCAGGGGCCATGGGATCTGTGTTATTGTTCCCTTGATTCTCCCTCACATGAATAGGTTGGTGTACCATCTTTTCATGTAAAACAAGTTCAGGGATAATGACTTCCTTCTCTTTCAGCACAATTTTCTTCCTACATGATCACAATCACAAGCATTATGCTCAGAAAATTTTGCATTAATAAACTCAACGATTCTAGTGTTACGCCAGGACAGAACAAACTAAAATCTTTAGAGTGATCAGGATAACCTATAAAGAAACAACTGGTAGTTTTAGGATTGATTTTCTTTTTTGTGGGTGAATAAATACGAACTTCAGCTGGACATCTCCAAATATGAAAATGATTCAAGATGGATTTTCGGGTTGACCATAGTTCAAAAGGAGTTTTCAAGACGGATTTTGTAGAACTCTATTGAGGATATAGGTAGCTGTTTTTAAAGCTTCACCCCAAAGAGTCTCAGACATGCTAGTCCTTGAAATCATACTTCTCACCATTTTCATGAGAGTACGATTTCGTCTTTCAGCCACACCATTCTACTCAGGACTATCTGGCATGGTATATTATGCTATTATCCCACATTCTTGTAAAGATAAAGCAAAAGACCTCATACATTGACCATACTCGTTATATTTTCCATAGTACTCACCACCACGGTCAGACCTCACTATCTTAATGGATTTCCCAAGCCATTTTTCAACTTCAGTCTTGTAAATTTTAAACTTATCAAGTGCTTCAGATTTTTCTTTTAAAAGATATATATATATATAT